>JAQIWJ010000208.1:0-28669 GCA_034695185.1 Discolaimus major
CAGTCAGCATTTGTCAGTTCTATTGAACCAGACCAGCTGATTCTTGACTGTGCGTCTAGCATTGCATATTCTTCGCATAGACAGCACAGATGATGCTTGAAAATAGGAATAAAAGAGATCGCCGTCTCGTTTATGCAATTCCACAATCGACTCCTCCAATTTCAAATCATCCCAGCATAAAATCACCAAAATATCATGTGGCAAAAATTCATGCTCCTGATAATTTACTTGACATTTTATATATTCCTTTTACGATCATGGGATTGGTTCTATTACGATATTTTGCATAGTACTGTTCCAAGTTTTGTGGATCCATTTACATTGAATGCAAGGCAATTGAGAGAATTACTCGATAGCAGGGGTATATTTCATAATGGTCTTGTGGAAAAGCAAGAATTAGTTCAATTGATCACTGAATCTGGTGAGAATTGCGGTGCATTGCTGAAAAGTAGTGAATGCCTTGGAGATTAGCGAAATTTCGGCAGGATTTCTGATCAAGGATTTGACATGAATGGCAGCCATGCAATTGCACATAAATTGCGCAATTTTGGCAGTAATCATGCAAAGCATGTGCATTAAAAGAGAAATGACGAGCGGCGATCCGTGCAGATGAAGGACCAAGCAGAAATCAGTTCTAAATAGCATCTGAGAATATGAATGGGTATAACCTCTTATTAGATAGTATATTTTGGTTTTGAAGGTTTCTTTTATGTGCAATGATAATCATCAGTCCATGGGGAAACAAATTGCAGTCAATTTCTCAACACAAATTTTACAGACACTTTGAATCGACCTCACCCACCAGACAAGTACTGCACGTTTTCCAATCCAACACTTTTCAGGTGGCGTCAATACAGCTGATTTACGAAATCATAATGATCAGACGCAATCAGCAGCTAATCCTCATCAGCCAGATAAGTCATCACCAACTGATACGAATGGACGAACATTACTGGAATCAGAAGTCCAGCATTTCACGAGTGGAAGTCATTTTAATGAACAGGTCAGTGGGAATTTTGGGGAACGTGCAAAGGGAAATCGCTTAAGCTGATTTAGCCTCTGATTTATGCAAAAGTTGGGCATGAACCATATGCATGTATTATGCTCGAGTAGCAGAGACCAATTTGCTATCAAAAGATTCTTCTCAATTGCACAGCATTTTCTGATGCCTGAAAGCATTACATAAAACTGTGATCACATCATGATAGCAACAAGCATAAAAATGCCAGTGGTGATCAGGTGATCAATCGATTCGGTTGTTGGCATGTGCCAACGATGATCGGCATGTAGGATTACATTCAGTCCAATTGGATGAGGATGCTTTTCGTATGATAATGATTATCATGAGACATTTCTAACCAGGCAGTGCCAAGGGAAAAATGCTTTTTAAAATAAAGCCATAGTAGAACATCAGTCACTGACCAACTTGAAACCAACTTCTTAATTTGGATCTGATCAGTGCCGGTTGCATTGATCAGTTTGGCAGGATCCAGTGATGTGATTGCAATGTCTAAGATGGTCAGCATCAGATTGATGACCACTGATTCATGACAGCATTGCCATGACACATGTATGCCTGAATTCTCAAAATGCAGGCCAAAATGCAACTTCAAATTTGATGGTCAGCCATCACAGAATTCCAGCACGTCCAAAAAGCTGGCAGGCATATCAGTGATCGAATCTGGTGATCAGCCGATCACCAATAACACATTCCAACACCAGCTTTTCTCAGCATGCCTCCATTCCAATGATAAGATCAATCCAGTTTCAGGTGGAAGATTGCAAAGACAGTGCATGGATTGTCCAAGTAGTGTCCAGAGGCGGTACACCTGCAATGAACGAATATCTTTGGCTGAGACTTATCAAGACATTGTCTCCATTCGGGATTAGATTTGGATTGTTTGATTGCCAATTGGATTACAGGTAGAACCTCAGTTAACGCGTGCCATTGCATCAGGTTTGGGTATGCATAATTTCAAAAATCATTGCACAATAAGCCATGCTAAAAGCTGGCAGTGAACATTCGGAAATTCACATGGCAATTTTCGCAGGGTATAGCATGACCCTGGATTTGAGAATTGATTCGAAAAGTATAGAAATTGTCAATGCAGAATATTCGCTTGCTGCGCGTCCGATTCTGTTTGCAAAAAGAATGCACCATTATGCACCATTGTATTTGAAAATTCAATTGTGATCACCAGATCACATCCTGCATTGCCCATGGTCAGGCGCAAGATCTGAAATCATTTCCATAATATGGAACATGCCAACAGTGAATTTTGCCATGGTCAAATTTGGGCCATGAAAATTCATGGACATGACCTTTTGTTTGTCTACACTAACCCATAGCTGGAAATATGATGCTATATCTCGCTATTTTATGGTTCTAGAAACACGAGCATAGCGATCGGACTGTTCGGAGTTTCACCATGATTTGAATCAAAAAAATCATCGATTATCTACAATCATAGATACCCGAGCTAACATACAAAATTCTAAAATCTCATAAAAGTTATGCTAATGATTGAGCATCGAAATACTCTGAATTCCCAGTCAATAAACTGAATCTATCTGATCCAATCCTCTCAATATGAGGTTTTCTAGGACTCCTATGTATCACATCCCTCACATAGGAATCATCCGTTTGCGTTCCAATACGTCGACGTGGTTTGGACATTTTCGTCGTTTGGATAATGCCCAATGTAATTCGTTCATCCGGTTTCGGATGTTTGACTTTTTTTGATCCTGTACGTTCATGAGGTCGTAACTGAGGTGGAGTTGAGTCCATGGATGTTGGGGTGGCTGGTATTGTACCTCCACTTTCATCCTCCAAATCGTCCGGTTTTGGCCAAACCACTTCTTCCGGTTCTTCCCAATCAGTGGCTGATTCTTCATCCAGGCCTAATTGATCTTCCAGCATATCTGAAAATCGATTTGATCAGTGTAATATCATATGGGTGGTATGCACTGATTTGATTAGCATTAGGCTTTGGAGATTTAATAGAAATCGCTGATAATGATGAGGCATGAGTGTGAGATCCTGGTCTGTTCTCCAGCAGCTAGGCCTCCCATCTCTTCAGGAAAAAATAGCAATTTTGCACTTTTCACTACTTCCAAATTTGTCTGCACAGCGCTATTTTTACATTTTTTGCATGCCACATTGATTTCATTAACTATGCAAAATCTCAAAACTTGATACCGCCTCAAGCCCCACTCACTTTTAGCCCTCTCCTTCATATCCTCAATCTTATTCTGGATCAAATTGATGACCAATGTGACCAGTGATAATCCGATGAGAACCAATGGAAAGCAGAGCATCATGTATTTCTGATGTTTTGGCGTCAAATCGCCCAATCCTAAAATGGAGACGCCGATTAGTGCTGCGATCAGAGTGATTTTTCCAAGGCATGGAAGCATTGCAAGTGCAGATATAGGGGCATCAAGTTTTGGCCACTTGAGGATACAAATTTTCTATACATTCAAGACAGAATTCATAGATGTCGATGGTGATATAGAGCTGGTTGTCAGAATGCAATACATGCAAATTTGAATATCGATTAATGAAAATCATGATCATGATCAGTGATCACTGCATTGATCAGTGCAAGTCAGTCAAAGCTTTGCCAAATTCTACAGTAAGCATATGTCAATGAAAACATATGCCTTGATGATGCAAAATTTGTTTATCTTTCGGAGTCGATGCAGCAGCAGTGATTGATCCATTGTAGTGAACGTGAAAATTTCTAATCACAAGGAAACTCACCTATAGTACTGAGTGATATGAAGAAAAAGTAGAAAGCCTCGAAATACGTCCATTCGTCTTCCCAAAACATGAAGAATCCAGCACATATGAACATCCATGCCACAATGAGGAATAAGGCCAATGGTATTGGGAAATGGAATTCCTCATCCTCTGCCGCAATACCACCGATACCTTCCCCTTCTTCTTCGATATCTAATCCTGCTTTTTGTGCGGCGTGTTGCAATTTCTTGAATCGTCTCATAGCCAATACACGCCTAATCCCATTCCTCACCCAACTCCAGACCTTTTTCAATCCTCTGGTCAATAATCGACCGAAATCGGCTAACATGGCTAAGAGTAGGGGGATCCCAATAAGGGCGTAAAGGATAGTGGTCAATCGTCCATAGGTTGTTTCTGGTGTATAATGACCATACCCAATTGTGGTGATTACTGTGAACGAATAGAATATACCATCCCATAAATCCCAGACTGGTTTACCCTTCGGACCCAACTTCCTCTGTTTCATTTGATAATGTTCAAGGCGGTTGGTGATCGCATTGCTGACTCCTTCGAGCGAATTCCCATATTTCCATTGTTCATGCATAATATCGATGATATCTTTAGTCAAATTTTGGCGTTCATTTTTTAAATTTCTCAATAATTGTGCGTTCTCCCTGTTCAAACGACCACGTTCGCACCAACTGAATAAGAAACCGCCCAGAAACGCGTAACCGATTAGGACGAATATGAATGCCCATTGTCTCAAACCGAGCATTGTGTAAATATTTCGCCATACAGCGCATATTTTCCCACCGACCGTTTGCTGAGCGGCTACTGAGAAACGTCTGGATGGACGTCGAGCGTTGCTCTGTTTACGTTTTGGATCCGACGGTATGGATGGACGATGGGCATCCTGAAATCATGATTGCAGTTAGTCAAGGTAGTGATTGAATGGTTTGGGTCTGGGTGGAGTCCGATTTTGCATAGCCCAAAAGTGTCAATGTTTGGTTATCTTGGCAAGGAAATGAAATTCCTTGATTTCTTCAACACTGCGTTTTGAAACCAATAATACTAATCAAAAATTATGACCACTGATGTGGCAGCTTATTGCCTGAACAGACACGCAGTGCCATTTATGACCTTTCCCTGTGCAAATGAAGACCACATTCGCCCAATTTGGCAAAGCATAAAATTTGCGATCACTGATTTGCAATGTCCAAAGCATAATGGACAAATCAATCGATTGTTAGGATTTTCAATTTTGCAGGGCTGGATATGCACTGGTCACTTTTTCAGCCTTATCATACATGCCGAAATTTTTATCTTTCCTCGATTATTTGATCTGCTGTACAGCAATTTATGAATTTGAAAATCTGATATCATTGATATATGTATCATCAATAATCAAACAAGCACAGGCAATATTGCCATTTTCATGGCAATGCAAAGCATCAATGCAATGGATGCCAGCATTTTCGATGGTATCACTGATAAAAAGTATACAAAATTTGAATGATCTTTGACCATTGCCAGGTGCGTTGCGAAAAGTTTAGAAGGTTACTGTAGTTTCCATGACCCATATTCAAGGCTTTTAGTTCATAGAAATCGATTTTGCAAGTTCAGCCATGCATGATATTTTCAAAGTGCTATGAAATTTTGCTGTCAAAGGTAATTGGATGCTTGCAACTCCTCAGTGGAAGCATATTTGCAAAATGCGCTCAATTTTATGATCAAAATCGATTTGGATTTTTGAAAACCCAGATGCAGATTTCAGTTGCAATGCATAGTGAATTTTGGAATGCGACATCATTGCTGATCTTTAAATCGATGTGATCTGATATAAAATCAAGGGCAAATTGACAGATTCAAGACTAAATTTGGGTCTGATCATTCCAATGTACTATACTATACCTCATGTTGTAATTGAACCCTTTTCTTTCCATTGGCAAACGAGACTTTCGGTTGTTGTCTCTTATCATTCATATCGTAAGCTAAATCTACATCGATTTTACTCGGTCGTTGAAGACTGGGTCTTTGTACATTTGCTTTGGCTACAGGGTTTCGATCGATCTGGATCAATTGATCGCGATCATTCGAATGCAATACAGGTTTCGCCTGAACTTCGACAGGATGAATGTATGGATAATCATGGACTAGCTCATCCGTATGTGCTTGATCATAATCCGGTGGATTATCCTGATACGCTCCTCCTGGTTTCCGTCCAGGATGGGATACTGTAGCTTTGGAAGGATCCTGCCAACTTGCCATAACGAAGTACCAACCCCTTTTTTACAATCCAAATACCAATATCATATTTGTACGATTATGACCCAGGGGGAATGACTAGGGGGTAAAGCTAACCGGGGAAATAAGAAACGATGTTAGAAATGACGTAATTTTCTCCACTAAAGAAGCATATTGGGAAATAGGTGACAGCTGCGCCTATTTCGTCACCCAAACGGTGCCAGAGCCAACGGGTGAAAGCTACCTTTGAATGGCTAAGGTAGTTGGTTTCTGCCCCTGTACAAACACGGACGAAATGAAGTGGTTGCTTCTTTTCGAAAGCAAAACTGATTCCGACTCTTTTACATTCCGCGAAAAATACACACCTTCTCGGGGAACCATTGTAAAAATATATCCGAACGATGTCAGTTGTTGGTATCGTGTATAAGCATTTCAGCATACTAGGCCAGGAACCAGAGCTGGTGACAATTCGGGGCCTCCTGGAAAAGTCATTCATAATTTGACTCTGCCAAATTAGTCACCTGGACTAGCTTCTGGTATTTCAGGAGTGAAGGTGGACCGACTTTTTGGCATGAAAAAAGCTGGCATAAACACAATAAAACAGCTTAGTTTCAGTGGCATATGATTGCTGTAAGGCGTTTGCAAGCGTTCGTTGTCACTAGCTTTCTGTCTGTGTACAGAGTAAAAATGCATATTTGCAACGTCAGCCAATCCTAAAGCCAGCCTTCTTTTTTCTGCCCACTTTCAGCATGGAGAATTTTTGAACGCAATCATCCCAAACCAGCTGCTCAATATTGGTTTGATTCCAAACTTTGCGGTGTGCATAATCGAATACTGTGCAAGGATACTGTATATAATGGGAAATCGATAATTGTTCTGAGTGGATAAGCATGGCATAATTTGGTGCTCTGTACACGACCTAGACAAATGCAATGGATAATTTTTGGATATCCAGAATAGGGTTTTCTAGCGTTTGATTGTGGATCGTGGACGAACTCGTATATTTATTACCAGTTGCAGCGACGCTGAAAATTTTCAAAAGCAAATGCAACATGCAATATCACCCAATCATGATCATAATGAAAACGCAATTTAGCTCCATTTTTAGGATTGAATATGCATGGCCTGTGTGTATGTGTGTACATGGGGATGTCCATGCAAAAATTTGGTCTTATGCATACTCCTTACAGTCGTATTTTTTTGATGGGCATGTTTGCTCAGAAGTTATGTCAAACTTCATTAAACTCATACCTGCAAGGCAAGCACTATCACGTTTTGGCAGTTGCAATTTGACTGCAAGTCATTGCAGTCAGTGCAAATTTTGCGGTGGAATCCATGTAATTATCGCGGTTACATGCTAAGCAGTGGAATAGTGATAAGAGAAATCATGGAAATAACAGCTTATCAACAAATATCTCCTGAAATGATCTCAAATGATAAGCATTGGCTGGCATGTGCCAATGAACAGGAGACTATTGCTTACTAGATGACGCTGCTTTGAGCATTTCATCTTCCAAACTCATGTTACAACAATCATGTTTGATCAGGAGCAACTTTAGGCGTTGATTGCAGGTGATTTTTGGAATAACTTTGACGGTGAAATACAGCACTGCCAGCTGTGACATTGGCACATTTCATTGCATTCTGAATCTTTACTGCCTTCGCGACTTTGCAATGCAGATGCAGTGCCATGCATTTGCGCCGGTTATTTTCTGCTTATGTACTTTTCTGGCTGAATATTATTGTCGATATCGTCGTTTGAACTTATGCTTGCAATGCAACAAAGCATCAAAATCAGTTAGCCCAATCATGATCACCTGTGATCATGCATTCACCAAATCATCCTCCCTTCTGTGCCTCACTTTTCAAAGCTTGCCCAGTCTCAATTAGCCAAACCCACTTTGCTCACACTCAACTTCATTACGCAAATCCTTTTGTACAGGATTACGCCTTTTCGGCTATGTTTACCGAACTGGCAGGTTTCCGCTTTGATCTCGAAATACAGAAGCCCCCTTGCTAGTGTACACAACATTATACCAGTCTAGGTTGGCGCTACTTCAATACCTAGCCGTTCTCAATGTTAAAAAGGTTCTTCATGAAAAACTGTAGTTCTTATGTATTTGTGAATAGTAAGGCTTACAGGCCAGTTTGGACATTGTGGATTATTGATTAGTTTGATCAGATTTTTGAAGCTATTTACTGGTCAATCAGTACTGTCGATTCAGGACCGTATAAAAATCCGTTATGCATCATCAACCTCCCGAACCCAGAATTTTTCAAAGAAGTCGTTCCAGTGATCACAGTGAACCAGAAGTGAAATTCAGGAAATCACATATCGATCGACATACTCCATCCATTCAATTAGTCTCATTAGTACCTTGTCCAGGTGGCACTGCGAAATTAGTGCCAGTCCAAACCAGCAGACCCACATCTGCGGTCTCTCAACGCAATTCCGCAGTACAATTAGCCAAGAGCCCATCGAAACCAAAAGAAACAGTTTTATATTTGAGAAGTACATCCAAATCTGCGGATACAGTAATCCGTGATCCTCAAATCTCATTTTCGAGGCAATCATCCAGTACGTCCAGAAGGAAATTGAAGAAAAGTTCGTCTCGTGTTCAGAAATTGAATACGAAACGACACAGGTGTTGGGCCGCATTGAAATCATTGGATCAGAAATTCGGATTAAAGCATATCCTATTAGCCATGGCAATAGTGGCTTATTCATTTTTGGGTGCGTTGATTTTTTATCTGCTCGAAAGGCCACATGAAGATCGATTGATCAGAGGCTTGAATCAGGAGAATGCATTGAGAAGGGAAAAGTATATTGAGGAATTGGAATGGACTGTTGCTGTACATTGTATAATCACCTATTCTAACTTGGCACCGACCATGAAGGGTATCGATTTTCAAAATGCGACAGAGTGGGAGGATTCAAAAAGCAGTAATATTAGCTTGGATGAAGTGTTTGCTAGTTCTTCGAATACAATGGTGCTGAATCAACAAATTACCACTGATAAATCAGATCATATTATCAGCAATACCTCCTCAAATCAATCGATAATGCACCCCGATTGCCATTCAGCATTGCTCCGATTCATAGAAAATTACGAAAAGAATTTAGGCGTGTACGAAGCTAAGCCAAAATACGAATGGGATTTCTGGAATTCCATGTTCTTCGCTGGTACAATAGTCACAACAATCGGTTACGGTCACATGGCTTGTCGTACATTCTGGGGTCGATTGGTCACAATTTTATACGCCCTTTTAGGCATCCCATTAATGCTTACATTTTTGAACGGTCTGGGAGCTGTATTATTCAAAAAAGCCAGATCCTGTTGGAATCGAATCAGACGATCTGTACGTAGATTTTTGAGGACATTGAGATCGTACAGAAATGAAGGGGTATCATTGAAAAGGTCACTGTCCAAAGCCGCATCTTCAGCATCATCCAAATCACTGGATGAGCCGTACGAGAATTTCCCACTAATCCTGGCGATCGGATTAGTCTTTGGATACGTGATGGCATGCGCAGCCATTTTCAAATGCTGGGAATCCAATTGGGATTATTGGACTGCCACATATTTTTTTTTCGTCAGTCTCACGACCATCGGATTCGGTGATATTGTTCCTGATCATCCGAAATTCACTATATTGGGATTCATATTTTTCATCATCGGCCTAGCATTGGTGTCCATGTGCATAAACGTGATCCAAGCTAAAGTGGAGAAACATTATAAAACTTATTTCGATTGGGACGAAATCGAGACCCTGCTTAGTGCGAATGATGATAGCAGACCGGTATCATTGTTGATCACTGCTGCAGGACCGACTTTGGCCATGCCTCATAAATTATCAGTAGTACCAGAATCCATGGAAGATACTGAAATTGAAGAAGTTTATCCGAGAGCTTCAATGGGCGTTTTCCAATTGGTCAGATATCCACAATCGGATTCGTCGAATTCATCCGAGGATGAAGAAATCATGTCAAAATCTAGTACACCTCCGCCTGAACCTGATGCGAAATCACTTCAATCAGCTGTATCGGAAGGGCCGCAATATCCGGCTGCTTTTTTGGAATTGGTCAAACCTGATGAAGTGCCTGGATCACCGCACGGTGTACTAAGGAGACCAAATGTTGCTGTGACCGAAAGAGTACAAGCTAGCGATGAGCATAGACCATTACGTGTCTCATTTTCGCCAGTAGTAGATGCTGTTGAGTGATTTTTGTGTACTTTGATGTACTCTGTATTATGCATATTAAAAAGGACTACTGAGCCTGACTTTAATAAGCTCTTCACAACATCACCACTTGAACATTTACGACTTTTCCATATGCATCTTTTGCAGATGGCCAATTTTCACGTGGTGATCATAACGAAATTTTCAGCTGTGATCATTCGATCATCACGGCCGTAGCGACTTTTGCTTTGCAAAATATTGAACAATCTATACCCTTTGGTCAGGGCAATCATGCATTGATGGGATCAATGCAAAATGCAAGTAGAGGAAAAATGAGAATTCGACCATGATGATTTGGAATAGTAATAAATAGAATTTCAGTGACCATACTGTGATTCATGCCGCTCCATGTACGGATTTTTCTATCAGTCAATAATCAAAATAATAATCAGTATGAATGAACTGGCTTCCACTTGGATGCTATCACTGTGCAATCAGGAGTGATCAGATTTTAAGGCCCATAGATTTAAGTGGCTGTCCAAAATGTGTCATTGTTGTCATGATCAAATTTGCCATGATCGATTAGCAATCAGTTTTTAATGGAAACCAACCATGAGTCCTTTTGTTTGCCTTTGCCAAAAGCCACTGATCCAGCTTTGATCATCCGCCTCCATACTGAAATTGGCTTTATCCAACATAAAGCCATGCATCCAAAGATAAATCTTCTACTGAAAACTTTCAGCAGCTATGAAAGTGAATTTGCATGATAATTTTGTACATGCAGCATCCCAAATTCATCACTTCCATTTCGAATTGTTCATTATAAATCTGCACAAAGCAGCACTTCCAAACTCCATTCCCGTCTCACATGATGAATTTACCGATATTCTCTGCTTTTTTCAGAATGTGCCAAATTCGGCAATGGAATTCCTCACGTCTCCTGCTAGCATTACCGGGCGATGGTGATCAATCGAAATCATCGGTGATCACTTACACATACTACGCTGGTGTGAACGGATATCGGTACCAACCGATCATGAATTGGATCCACGATCGAACAGGGCACCGTGTGAAACGTCTACATACACGTACAGAATTGATGAGTTGGATGAATCGAAGTTGTCAACCGACAACCAATATCTGTTTGCTATTGGTCACGTCGTTGACCTTGCCACCATTCTTCATTTCCGCATTGAGTGTAAAATTCAATGGACGAGTGAAATTTGGTATGATCGGGCATACGGATGCTGGTGAATTGGATGAGGATGAGGAGAATGAGGAAATTACGAGGGCACCTGCCAATGTAAATGCAGGTGTTAGCAGATCGACTGCATATCGAGTTGGGAGATATATGGTGAGTTCAGGTCGATTATTTTTCAACGGCGTGACATCATTCATTACTGTTCTGGCCTTCGCAAGGCTTTTACGGATCTTGTAAAACATGATCCACATGGCAACGCATAAAAGCTTATCAGAACAGATTTTGATATCACATGATTGGCGATTTGATCAAGTATGATAAGATGACGACGAAGAATCACCTCGAATCAGGGAAGCAAGTTTTCATGTTCACTTTGCTACTGCTGTGAAAGCTAAAATTGCAAACTGAATTCAGCCTTTGCAACGTTCGGGCATGAATGGATGTTGCTATTCGCAAATAAGTAACGAAGATTTTGCTAGCAAAACGCTGTTAACGGTCTATTCGTCCCGACAAACATGTTTGATCAAAAGCATTTATCAATCGCAGGCACTGAGCAATCAGTGCTTCACATGGCATATCTTGATTGCCAACATAGCCAAAGGCCGATTTCCTGTTCATTCCAGTGATCTGGTGTGAACACTCCTGTACTGATAACTTGCGGCTTATTGAATCGCTTTATCAGTCATCACATTTGCAAATCAGTGATCCCTGATCGCTACATGATCATATCTCACAATCTATGCCTGTGAGCGTATCAGATACCAATACAGTCATATGCTTTACAAGCCACTGATCAATGTATCAGTCATCTTGATCATGATCAGATCAATCAATCACTGATCAGCCTGATCCCGAGCTTTCCACGCCACTTATCTGCCTTTTCTTTTCAGCTCCACCCATTCACCAGCCCAAATTCGAGCATGATTCGATACGGTGGTCCTAATCACATTCGAGAATCAATCAATTACTCGACATTGCATTCATTCCTCAAATGGCTAACCCCTGATCTGAACGATATTTTCGTTCTCAGTGTTGCATTCACGAATTTACTAGCATTACTCTCGTTATTCGAATGTCGTGGTCATCCAATACGAATTTTACTCCACTTCGCATGGACCGCATTGAAATACAATTTCCTACTATTACTTATTTGGGTAGCCCTATTGAGCGTGATCAATTATCGATACGCAATCGATTTCTGCCGATTAGCATGTAACGCGTTGAAGCGGTTCTCGTGCAGCGATTTCGGAAGGCGATTGATTGGATATTGGTTGGAAATGAGTCAAAATGCAATCAATGGTATCAAATTGAGATTGGCCAGTTGGATCGGATTTGCATTCACCTTTTTGGGATTCAATACTGCTGTTCATTATGCCAGACGATTGGGATTCTTGGGCGGATTAACGCAATTGGAGGATTCGTGGCCGGATGAAGACCCTGGATTACGTGGGCATTGGTTCGTACCAGCCAGTATCGCCAATGGTATTCAATTCGCACCTGTGGTCACTACCAATTTCTGGGGCGGTATTGGAGTATCGATTGATGGCGAAGAACGAAGGAGACTATTCCATTTCGATGATCCTTCCGCGGAAGGAGTGGATTTGGATCCGAGATTAGAAAGCCTGATCAGGCGGTTAGGCATTAGGGACGTATGTTTGGATCCAAGCGTCCCGTATGATTATGTATTGGAAATCCCAACATTCAAATATGAATATGGGAAAGACGGTGGGAAATCCAGTGATCAGAATGCCAAATCTTGCCCTGTATGTTTGGATGTGTACAGAGATGGAGATACTATTTGCGTATTGCCATGTGATCACGATTATCACCAAAAATGCATATTGTCTTGGCTATTCCAAGATCAGCCGACTTGTCCATGTTGTCGTCAATCGGCCAATATCAGTAGAAAGTTGAAAGTCTCGTGATAAACTTGTACATTTGAACATATAAATAGATTTTGCATGGGTTGCTTTTTGTGATTATGTGTAATGATAAATTTCGAAGCAGTGGTGGGTCCTTGACTAGTCCTAGCGTGTATAATAATGTATCCTTGCATGACAAAATGATGACAAATGCTAATCAATGTGATTATGCCATCGATTTTGTAAAGACCTTATCATGATATGATTGCATGGTAATTCATAAATACCCAGCTTCTGGAAATCTAAGATGTTACTGCTTTTTGTATTCTCTGCAATTTTTGGTCATATGTATATCCGAATTTGCATACATCAATGATGTAAACCAATCGATAACAATTTGGAAAGATCCATGTCCATCATATATAATCTATCAACATGGTCACACTTTGGAAGAAAGTCAATCCAATGCCTACAGTAATGGTAAACGCCCAAAATATTCGGCCGCATTTCGATTTGGCTGTATGATAATCGATAAATCCAGCACATGTTGATACTTCGCAATAGTGGCCAAAGACGGTGTCAGAAGAATCAACCATTTTCAAAACAAGCCTTGGTAAAGTGAGGGTCTCTAATTAGGAAATGGGTGGATGCCTCGAACTTGGGCCCAGGTACTGAAGCAATTGTCACCTGGCTATCCGACTCCAGTAATTAATTTTTCATTTGACGTTTGTCTGGCATCAATCTTTCTAATTGTACATGAATCGCGTGACTATGGAAAAAAGCTAGCCTTTCTTGGTGATGAAAATTCTCAATGCCTCAGTGGCCGAACGGATGAACTTATCTCAGCATGGATGCTTTCATGAAAATTGCTGTGCCATCGTGAACCGCGAGTGAAAGTTCAGAAAGCCTATGCAAATTTATATGCTTTCTGAAACATTCCATTCAATCAAACTGCCTATGTAGCTTTGGTCAGAATAATCAAACGCCAACATTGCTCAAGTATCAAATTTCTTTGCAAATAATTTGGTGAATCGTGATAAAAGCATGCATATAATCATTTCAATATCAGTAATGCAAAAGTCAATATGGAACATGAATTCTGCCATCCATGATCGTGATCTTGGCAGGACTTGTTGGCTTTATCGTATCTGTCTTTGTCCGATCACGAAAGAAGAAGCGGATTAAAGCGTAGAATACGTAATATACTGCTTGAACCAATGACATGAGGCAAAGACCCGTGTATAGACCTGAAAATGGATATTGCAATTCATGTGAATTTCATCATTTTTCTGCTTTGTGTCAACGAAAGCAGTCCGCTCGACTGACTGAACAATCAGCTCACCAGCATGAGATCATGAAAATTTGCTGCATCCTTATTAGCACGATTCTCTGCTACAGTATGCCCTCACCCAGATTTCCACCAAAATTAGAAATAAACGTAAATATGGGCGTCTCTTCTGTGATCTCGATTTTCGTATATTGTAAAGTTGGGAGATAAATATCCACTTTCACATAATCGGTGAAATTCATGACCGTCTCGTTTCCCAAATTCTCATAAATCCATTGCTTAGTGATATCTTGTACCGCAGTTCGACTGTGGCTAGGTAGGGCGTCGGTACTGGTCATTGTATAAATAGTTGTCCATGTCGTACCGCATTGATCTTGACAATTACGTTCGCATTCATTGAATTCCAACAGTTTAGGATCTCGACTGTCTTTCCTAAAATTGGGAGTTCAACCAGAAATCCAGTTATGCCAGATACGCTTACGGTTTTTCGTAAAATGGACGAACCAAATACATGGTCTCGTTCGGATTACATGGTCTGCCTTTTTTCCAATCCAACAGAGGAACGCATTGATAATATTTATCTGTGATCCGTGCTAAGCAATCCAATCGGCAACTACTGGCTGTGTATTGATCGGTTTTTACATAATCCAATATCGGATTCCAAGTGCAATTCATTTCGAACATCGGATAAGACGCATTCACCCATTCTTGCGATGTACCCGATGCGGCGATGAAAGCGTGCATTCCTGGTTTGATAATTATCGGATTCGAAAAATACGGTTCGAAAGATGGATCGATCGATATGACGAAACCTTCTTCTAAGAAATTATTCACCACCATTCCTGCGGGGTATTCGTACGTGGCTGCGTTCAGGAGTAGAGACAATCCATCTCCTGGGCCTAAAAAGGCGGTTACAGTATGCCATCAATGTGCAGAATCTCCAGGCAAGCCGAAATAGCAATTCCCATAGCCAGCATTGCAGTTTTGTTGCCAAAAATAAACATGGACTTTTGCATGAGTCAACTTTTTGTGCATGTTCTAGTGACTCAAAAAGTCATTTGATTGCGATCAGTAATGGATTACGATAGTCTTGAATGATCCAGCATTCTACAATCATCAATATCAAGCTGATCAAACGCAAATTACCTGGCCTTTTCGGATGTTCTCTGCTGAAATATCTCCAACATTTGCCATAACTAGTGAGAACTTCTGTTACGCGATTACAAATTTGATCGATGGGTTGTTCGAAACCGTTGAAACGTAGACGCAAAATGGTGCTATTACAGTCGTGCCCATATTTTCTCAACATATCGCTGACATTCAAATGATACCGATTTTGGTATTCATTCCATAATAGCTGGTAATCACTGATATTCAATTGCCCACTATCAGCGAATGTTCGCATATCCATATCATAACTGATCGGAATAGCTCCGAATGCGTATTCCATCACTTTTGTACTGACAGTATCTTTTTTCAATTTCGATCGCATGGCTCGATTGAAATTACATATGGTCACTGGTGGGAAATACATGGCCCCTGCATCGGAATTCAGCGTTTCCAAACTGACTTTAGTTTGAAATTTACTTTTCCCATGCAAATATTCGTCGAAAATCATACAACTGTGTATGATGGTCATTGCTGTACCCGTCAGTATCATTAAAATCCAGAATAATTTCCCAGCATGAGTTTTGGCGATACGCCAATCCAAGATACCAGCACATGTTGATACTTCGCAATATTGATCCAATACTGAATTGATCATTGTGATCAGTGTTCAAAATTATATAGGATAATGCCTAAATTCGAAAATTAGCATGGGTAACTTTTTATCACGAGCAAGGTATCGATTTCAAGCAGAAAGTTTCGGAATGATAGGATTAGTGGACATGATCAACTGGCATGATCGGATCAGAAGTCATGCACGCGTGACTTGGCAGACACACGTGTCATATTTGATTATCAGGTATCATGGAAGGGATCAAACCAATAAGACGCTATAATTAGCTGTCAGTAGTGGCAGAATCATATATGTAATGAATGAATAGCATAAAGCTATGGCAGAGAAACATGACGGATTTGAAAGCTGGGTTTTCTCTGATGTTTTACAATGCATGTAAATTGCTTTAGGAATTGGCAGATTTGCTAACAGCGAACAACAAGTCCTTAATTTCTGATCAAAACAAGCAAACTACACAACAGGTTTAAAAAGCTATTGCCTAGCTAATCAGGGTCAAGACAAAATGACCACTGCCCAGAGCAGACAATAATGCCCACCTTCGATCACCTACCAAAATGTTCAAAGAAAAATCAATATACTAGCATTTGTAAGCATAATGCACCTATTATGCTATGTCATTTCCCAATGATTGCTCTCATGTACAATACTTGACTCTACCAAAACGAGTACAGTGAAACCTAGTTTCACCGATTGTACATGTAATTTGGTGGCTCATTGATGAAAGCCAAGAAAGTAGGCGTAAAAATGGATTTCTCGCCTAGCTAAGATGGTAATAAAAAAGAACATGTCTCAACCCAACCCAAGTCTTGAGGCGAAATGTGAGCCGATGACTTGAAAGCATGAGAAATCTCCAATGAAAACATGGAAGCAGTAAGCTCGATTTCAACCATCCACCTGGAAGCCAGGCTAATTGGCATCACCAAGGTAGCCGATGATAAATAGCCAATCGGAAATTGGGTCATGTAAAAAGAGATTGCATTCTGGCTTTATGAGCAATCAATTTCAAAGGAAGGATGATGGATATGGATAAAAGAGCACTGGAAATTTGTCCAGGTTTCCAATCGTGTTTTGGTATTCTGATAAAAACTATGCCAACAAAGGCGTGTAATTTAGCTCGGTATTGAGTTTTCATTCAAATCCATCCATAATCGATGAATAATACAGAAAATGTTAACAGCACCGCCTGTTGCAAGCCTGCAATTTGGCATGTGCAAAGTCACTGGTCCATGTAGCTTAGAGAAAGTTACTTCTAATTACCTTATCATCATTATTCGCCTACATGAAAATAATTGAGGCGTGACAAGAAGAAGGGTTATTTGCCTCTGTCAAATGATCTGGTCAGGTACCTTCTGGATTGCGATATCGCAAAGATCATATCGATCACTGTTGAGAAAACTGATGAACCTCGACTCGCAGTGAGTGCAGCCGAATTCCTGCGGAAATTGGCAAGCACTAATCGATTGCCATTTCAGGAAATCATGCTTGGCATCACTGCCAATATTATTTGCGATTTGGGTGCTGATGGGAGTGGAAATTTACTAGTTCGATGATAATCATCATGAAATGTTCAAGTAGTGGAGCGAAAGCCAATCGCGATTAGCTTTCAAGGTTGGATAACATATTTTGCTCTCTTTTGAAATTGATGGCCTGGCATGCGTCATAGCAAACTGCCAAAGGCAATTGCGCCTCTGCAAATGTTGCGAACAGCATTGAAAAAACTGTGGTGTGGAATACATATGATGAATCCTCGGTGGCTTGACAGCTTTCCCCAAAAAGCAAACTTTCCTTTGCACAGCTCATTAGCATGATAATTGCATACGATTGATTATAGCAGCCATTTGCACACGCAAAATCCAAGATTGCACACATCGCAACCTCGCATGAGGCTGATCAATATTCAAATTTCGCCAAATCTGATCTGACTCCTTTCGGATCTACAATAATCTCAATGTGATCATGCCGAGATACGCCAACGTTGACTGAAGCGATCAGGTATGATTGTGTCATCGATTCATTTGGCATTCCAGAATACTGGCATGATTTGTTGATTAGATATTTTATGATTGCCTCGATGAACGGCTTCACTGATGTTATTGAATGTCCTACACACCCAGATTATTTTTGAACGCACTTTAAAACCGAAAATTCTCCACAGTAATCATTGCATGTTAAAAATAGGATGCCCATGAAAAACATGCAGACCATCGCAGCCGTTGCAGTAGATTTTATCAGTGATAATCATCATGCATACATATTCACTGATCACTGGTCAATACACCGATTCCGACCTCATTTCAGGGATACTCACAGATTTGGAGAAAGATGTAACAGTGTGTTTGGTCACTTGTTACAAAGACTAGAGGGGGAATATAGGATTTAGACAACCGTGGGTGTATACTGGGATTAGGCTAGGGAATCATATCCACTTGGACTGGCTCCGATATATTCAAGCACGTTTTGCATACAATAAATGGGCATGTATTAATGGCGGCACGTATAGTGCAAGAGAGCCTGTCGACTTCTCAGCACGGCAGTAAATCTATATGACTGAACTCCTTACGAGAATACAAGGTTCCCCTAAGATCATCGCGGATTCTAGCAGACATGATCACAGAATCTTCTCTTGATGTAGACGGCTATTGAAATAGGCGCGTCTTTTGAATCGACCAAGATGCTCGGTGGCCCTTGCAAAGACGTATGGAAAACGGACAGCCAAATCGAATTGGCTGCATGCTTGGAGCTGAATTTCATAATTACTGCACTAGCAATGGTGAGCGGGAGAATTTTTCTTGTGCCATTGATTTGGTTGTATTGGCAGAGGCTTCTGCTGTATTCGCCTCCCCCGTTGATCAATAATCAACTGATACATGATCTAATCACAGTTCAACCCTAATCTGATCACCTCCTTATCACAAATGCAAACACAGCCATTCTTTTTCAGAACGACTCCTTATCCAAAACTGCCCAATGCATCGATATTCTATGTGATCAGAATGAGGAAGTCAAAAATGGATTTTTTACCTTGGACGATTGTGTGTCGAATTTGATCGAAGGTATCACAACACGCAGCCGATTTCCAATCAGACACATGGCTGCCTCGTTTTTCCATATTTGCCATCGATTGGCCATGGACGATGGGACTTAAAGAAAATTGCGTAAGCATTTTGGCAGATTTGAATGATCAGCCTGTCAAGGTTTGCGAGCCCGAAGAACAGTTCGAATTGCCAAATCTTCCTGTGCACTGTAATTTCTGCAATCATTGCAATTGCACAGTTTCATGGATGTATGCCATGCAGTTTATCAGGGCATACGGTAGCTCTCAGCTCCAAGATTGCCCAAAATTGCGCAATGCGTCTACGATGCTCAGCTTTTTCAGGCACAAATTCCAAGGACCTCTTCCACGCAATCAGGATCACATTGCGGATAACGAGGCAGCGGATTTGGATCAGATGACCGATAATCATTGGTCATTATTGGCAACTACATTGTCCATTTGGTTGGACAGCCATACTGGATTTGGAATGGAAGAATCTGGAGAAAGGTATGCAATGCATTGCATTTGCAGTTTTGCACAGCAGAGAATTGCAAAAAGATTGTAAATGTTTTATGTATAGACATTTTTCTGATATGTAAATTTTCTTTTTCAGATCATCAAATGATCATTCCAATCGCATCAATATTGATCTCATTGAAGAAATCGGATTCCATTGCCATAATCCATTGTTGGACACCATTTTGACACAAGCCGAGGCATTCTCAAATGAACTCAAGGCGTTGAAGAAGAGCAATACTTATCAGAAACAGGCTGAATTTGGGTAAGATTTTGAGATTGTTCAGTTCATGATTTTGATGTGTGTGAATCAGATTTGCGATTAGGTTGATTTCGGTGTTGAACTAGTGATCATGATCACAAATCGATATTGCTGTCTGGGTTGATTCTGTCTGTTGATTGCAAGATATTATCAGCGCAGTGGTTATATAAAATCCATGTTTCTGTGGGTGCTTGAATGGATCAGCAGTGATTGATCAGTGCCATTTTTGCCAGTGATAACACGATTTCGCATTTTCGTGACCATGATAATGATGAGAACTGATGTGTATTGTACTATCAAGAGCGTCTCATGAAGCTAATTATCAAATTATTCTGGACCATCCTCCTTATCACTTACTATCTCAAGTTCATATTTCTTGAAAACTGCACCGGATTCAAATTGCTCATAAATTGAGTCGATTATTTTATCACCACTAGTTATATCAAACTCCGCCCAGGGATGTTATCATTAGTGGTTTTTAGTTTTCTCTCTCAACTACTATTCAGCATCCGTGTGTTGACCATTGGTTAGTTAATACTACATTCGCCTGTGCTTTCTCTTTTCTCATAGACAACGCTCTAAGTTTTCGCCACCGATCCTGCATCATGCCCCCACCAAGTGACCCAGGCGAACTAGATATGTTATTAAATCCGATGGTTTCTTGTCTGATGCAGTATCCGCTGAGTTACAGCCCAAATTTTTTGAACATGTGGTAGAAAAGTTTGCCGATTATTATGACGACACTTGTGGACATGGCTGAGAATGTGAATCCCCGAAGGATACTTTTTGCTTTTATCCAAAGGTGTCTTTTGGCCGAATCAATATTGAGATCATACCGCATGTAAAAATGCGTAGGTACAATGCTTTCACAGACAAGCAATGCTGAGGCAAGATAATTATCTAGGGTGACCATGAGGTCACTGGGTCAGTCTTATGTGACCATGCTCGAAATGGTCATTCAAAACATGCATATGGACTCACAATGCAATGGATCCTGGTTGCACTTAAAAATAAAATTGATGACACCAAATGTTCCAAAAGGTACATATAAACACAGACAAATGCAATTAGGTTGATCTTTTCGGATCTTTGGTGCAATTACTGCTCAATACCAAATATCGCTGCTAAAATCATTACAGCAAATATCAGCCTATCCAATCGGCTAACATGTCCATGATCACATGCCACTTTTCCTCCAAGCCTGTGACTATCCCTCCTCGATCCAAACGGTCTAGCATCGAATATTGTACGCCTATCCTCAGCATCCACAGCTAAACTGGCCGATTTCCTCAATTCTCCCAAAGCGGAGCAATAAATATTGATAAATTCATTGGCATTATTACAATTATGCCTGTACCTGCATTTCCATTCGCACCTCATTTTCAACGGCTGATCGATAATGGTATCATTTTTTGATCTGGAACACTTCAGAGGCTTGATCTCATTTCTACAGTGTAGATTAGCACGTAATCCAGCCATGGATAAGCTAGAGCTACTGGGTGATCCGGGCGTGAATTTGCACTGTTGATATGGTTTTTCGAGAAAATTCATCCATCTGCATTCGTTTCGCTTTTCCTCCCTCAATG
Organism: Discolaimus major; assembly: GCA_034695185.1. Lineage (NCBI taxonomy): Eukaryota > Metazoa > Nematoda > Enoplea > Dorylaimida > Qudsianematidae > Discolaimus > Discolaimus major. The sequence continues at coordinate 21,659 of JAQIWJ010000208.1, forward strand.
CGATCACTCTCCTAGGTGATCCCATGGATATTTCCGGTCCAAAAAGCGTCCTCTCGCATGTACATATGGTGGATGAGTGATTTTTCTCCGGAGGCGAAATTTGTGGTAATAAATATGCGGATGATGGGACGTCGTATTCTTCGCTCGATTCCAATCCACCGCATTGATTTAGATCGAACATGGATGCGGATGAACAATGATCACCGTCTCGGCATTTGTATTCCAGGATCAGAAGGTTGGAGATTTTTAGAGGGACGCGTACTTTGAGGTCGTGGAATGGATGATTTTTGGATGACGTTGGTTGGGTGGCATTTTCGCAATAATAATGAACACGTTTTCGGATTAGTTTTATATGGCCATTGGTATTGATCAGTTTGATCTGAAAAATGATTATTGCATTTGTAAGCCACCATCAGTACCGAAGTTCTGTGCACCTTCATAATAAACAAAAGCAACCATCCCAAAAGTCAGATTCATGCAAAATTGCTTGCTAATTTTGCTTCAGGGCATTGACTTATTTCTGGACTGATCAGGATCAGCAATCGGGTCTTGGCGTTGTTCGAATGAACTGCATTCAAACATACAGTATGCTCATCATAAAACACACGAACCTTGGCTCCTAATGGACATGACACGCCAAAACCTCAGCTCAATGGTTGAGGCTGCAAAATAAGCATGAAAATCCAGGCAATAGACCATGACCAATTCAACGTTGGTTCAAATCTATCTAAGCCCATCATGTCTGCAAATCAAAATCTTGCCTTCTTGGAAAGGTAGAAAATCAAGATTGCTTGTATTAATATTGGCATTACCAATCGGTCTGGCATGACCCAATGTGAAGATGGTGAATGATTATTACCCCAGGTTTTGCCTGCGGTTCTAAAATGTCGATAAGAATGGCAGGCAGTTCTGTGCAAATGCACACCACTTGGAATCCGCTTCAGTTACATTTAACTTTGCTCTCATTCAAAGCAGTTCATGTAAAATTTGGAGGCTGACTTTAGCCAGGTCAAAATCGATTGCTTGCATGAGCCATGCTGATCATGATCAGATCATTGCAATTTTTCTATGCTGATCATTACCCACCAGTCCAATTCTGATGTTCAATTAGCACAGTCACATGATATTTTCAACATGTTTTTATATGCAATGCATCCTCCAATTTCCAATCTGCTGCTTATCGTGGAGCGTCAAACTTACATTGATCCGTTTCACACAAACCGCCCAATCATTATCATTGATACAAACGCCATATTTCTCATTTGATCCTCCTGCATCCAATAGACAATCTCGAGTATTGCATTTACATACGAGGCAATCAGCCAGACTAATCATAAGCCATATGGAAAATACCAGACCAAATGTCACTGCTGACTTTTGCACTGCCATACTCAATGTCCACTACTCGGACATTAGCTATCCATCGTAAAAATATAGCCACGATCGATACAGTGCAAAAATACATTCCATAATTGGCATTCAGACCATCATTTCTTTTCATAGCCATAAAAATAGTGAGAAACAAAAACTCCATGAACTAGGCTAGATAGACCTCGAGAATAGAATATTTTTCACCAAACATAAAAATGCATTATGCCAACATAAAGATTCAATTGACCATTGGCTATATCGATTTGTGCATAAGAAAAGGCAAGATTCAATAACCCCATTACTACGCCTATAGAAATTCTATGCTCAATCCCAACAGCCGATATCCAAAAAAAGTAATGCATTCAAACTAATTTCTTTGCTTCGAAAAATCGTTTCAAATGACGCATTTGCCATACACCGACCACCATCAATACGCATGTTTGACCAATTGACCACCAAAGGACGCGTTGATTTGTCGATTCACTTGTGGTACGGAATCGTTCTTCACGATACTGAAAAGATCAGGAGAATTGGAGAGGTGGGCCAAGCCGTTTGGCTTGTACTCCAGATTGATCAGAAATGATCAGGGCACATAAAATCTGTTGTATTGATCGATTTGAAGGATGCATGGCCTAATGACCAATTTAGCAGCGTAGTATCATTATTCTTGTAAATTTTTTCGCATAATGGAACAAGAAATCATATCTGCTTTTGCAATGCAAACTTTAAATGCATATTGCATCATGAGCCATGGCTAGTCTGGATCCCCACTGTTCTCAGCCAAAACCATCCACACGATAACACGCATTCCATACCCTCTGATAATTCTGCTCTTTCGTAATCTGCTCAACTTGATCCAGTAATTGACGAATTCTCAATTGCAATTCGTTCAGCTTATCCTTCGATGCTACCTGAGCATAATCCTGAGCATGTTCACCGGTTTGGATATCCAAATGGATACGCTAAAATCGGTGGATTCAAAACGTGCATTGCTGATCATTGCACGCATACCAATTGACCACCAGAAAACCATGAACTGGAATTTGAGTACAAGCAAATATCATGCTCCCCAGGCGTATTGCTTGTGAATGTGAATTTCCCCTCGGCCGTGTACAATTTCGATAGAACGATTTTGCTGTCCGGATCGGTCACTTCAACGTGCATACCGATATTTGGGTGATCTTGATATGTATTCGTATTTTGATCGAATAGCTGGACTTTGTATAGACCTCAAAAAGACATCACCAATTGGAATTGATTGAAATGGCAATGCTAAATAGGCAATGTGAAGCATGAGTATGGCATGATCCCAAGAATGGGGTCAGAATAATTCAGCGAGTTGGATAGAATAGATGAATTGCTAATGATCATCAAAATAATGACCATGCCAGAATATTGAAGATGCGTGCAGTATTCCAGCTAATGCAATGGCTGAAAGCAGCCAAATCGCCAGTTTTGGCATTGAAATTGTTCGGACAATCGCTGATGCTTTGCTTGTGTGTTTTATTTGTGGCATGACTCCAGCTAATTGGTGGTCGCTCGATTGTGTAAGGAAAAATCATAGTACTATGATATCAAAGTGATGATCATGTGATAATTAGCGCATGCAAAAAAATCTGCAGATCCGCTGAAAATTCAGCATCCACTGCATGACAGAAAGCCATGGATCCAAGGCTAGCTTTTCAGCTTAGCTTCTGAATGCAGAAGCTGGCGGCTTGTGCAAAGCTGTCCAAAATAGATGGCTAGCCATTGGCCATTAGGCAAGCTGACTTTACTCTGGCCTTTCCTGCCAAAATTCATAGCACTAATTTGCACTGTAAAAGCTACAGTATCCCAGTAATCACATGGAAAATTCATTGATCAGCCATAAAATGGCAAAGCCAAAAAGGCATTTGGTAAAAATTCACATGTGGTGCAGCTTTGCATTGTGAAGCTATTGTGCTCAGGATTATGCTACTTTTTGATTACATTAGCGTCCGTCAAACGTATGAACTTGATATATTATTTTCTATGATATCAGCAAAAGATCAAAATCAAGCCAAATCATACCTGTGACCAAAGTCTGATCAGGCAATTCCTCAATAAAACACTTCTTCTCCGTTTCACTCATATGGAAATACAAGGCATTTCCAAATTTACACAGCGCAATTAGGAAAATCCACGGAGAAAGCATAGTGAATTAACCGTCCTATATATTCAAGGATACAGAGTTATTTCCATAAAAGGCAGCAGTGGTCGTCCTTGTTGGCAGTGTATGCCACGTTTTCCATGCATCAATTGCCAACTACGAAGTAGAAAGACTGGAATTGTACATAGGGGATAATTTTAGCGGTAATTTCAATGAGGAATTTTTAAATTGGAATGCTTGCGTTTGCAAAGATGCCGGGTGAGCATTGCGCAATCACTACTTCTGCTGCAAAGATATTGATTGGACATGACGATTGCGCAATTCGTACAGTAAGATAATCTCAAATGTACATGGCAGAGAATTTGAAGAATGGCATAAAAATATGATCAATGATCATTGACAAGAATGACAATCCATTTTTCATCCATGATCAAAGTTGTTCATGTTTAGTGGAATTCGTACGTTTGCGTCTTTGACGCCTGAACCATCTGGCGAAGCTCCAAGCTCCACGTCCGGCTAAACCGAGGAAGAGACCGCAAAATAGAATGTAAAATAGGATCATTAATAATAGTATGTACATTTCCATACGTTCAATAGCTTTACGCATGGATTCCAAATGGTCAACAGTCTCGTACATTGTACGTATACCGATACTGAAGGCTCGTACGAAACCTTCGCTAGGGTCATTTGGATTCATGGCTTTTGATAAAGCGATCGACGGTGATTAAAATCCAAAATTCATATGCAAAATATAAATGCACTTTTCACAATCATTGCATAGCAATGTTAGAACAGAATGTTCAACCGCCTTTTCCGATGCTAGTTTCCAATTCTGGCCGTGAAGAAAGCTTGACGGACGTCAATCGTTCTAATTAGAGCCGAGAAATTCGCTCTTTCTTGCCCTTGTTGATATGGTAACCGAAAATGAACGCTTTTAACTGACCTTAGCCGAGGAGAAAGAAGTGACCAGTTCAAAGGCAAATATGCAATGAAGGCTGTGATTACGAAATTTTTGGCTACGAGTTTCGAGAACGTTTCAAGCGAGGGGCGAGGCAGTGGAGGATATATTACGAGTTTTACATTCTTCTCCTGAGGGAAGAGAGGACTTCTTCGAATGCTTTCTCCACCCCTTCTCCTTTAAAATCAGCTTCGTCAGGGCTAAAATGCTTGCACAAACGGCGTTTTTCTTCAACTTGGAACTTTTCGCTCTTCTTCTGAGTGGTGGGTGCGAGTATAATGAGGCATAAACTTAGACTGAACATGTTCGTTTTCATTATGGATCGATTACGAACGCCTCTCCAACGATTACTTCTTGCAAAGTTAGCCTCGATTGCGCAAGCTGGGCGTCAGAAAAGCCTGGAAGAAAGATGAATAGCTTATGGCTACTTTTCGTCATAACACGAGGAGATGGACCAACTGACGATGGTCTTTGGTCATCATCCAATTCAGTGATCAATTTGCAACAGAATGCATAAACGAATCAACACGAGGATTGTCTAAATTTGATGTTCGTATTGAAATTTACACGCTTGTAGAATTAGGGCGAAGATATTTTGAGGCTAAAGACATGATTAGCTTGGTGAAATCGTGAGGTGGCAACGATCGAGTTAGGAATCAATGCAAAGAAGAAATAATAGCTTTGAAACCTGCAAGGTCCTGCAGATTTGAAAAATTGCGTTTGCATGAATTATCACTTTTTTATTTCTGTGATGATTCAATGAGATTTTTTGAGTAATGCCTTGCGGATTTGACTGATGGCATCCAGGAAAATACCAATATATAAGAATTCAATTATTTATAATGCTAAGCATTAATTCTAATCGGTCAAGTGCGTTCCAGCCAATCTACCACTTTTTCTGGACTTCACTTACAGTATGCCGGAAATATCGGCATCATGCTGATCGATAAATATGATAGAAATCACCGAGTCTGAAGGCAACTGATTGCTTGGAAATTCTCAGGCATATTTGCCTGAATTTGATGCACTGGCATCGGCACTGTCAGATGAATTCATGACAAGGCAACACTGCTTGCAATCGTGCGAAAGCAGATCATTTTGATATTGTGATTGATTTCATCGTTATTTCTTGTACCAGTGATCGGAAAATTACATTACTGATCAATATTTGAGGCGTGCACATCGAATGGTTATGCTGATTACTTATCGATTATGGATATTTGCGTAGGGATCTTACCCAAGGTCCATTATCACCAGCACCCAGTGCAAATACTGGACAATCGACTATGCTGAATCTAACGGTCATGATCAGAAATCAGTAGCATATAAATCGATAATTCGATTAGTTTTCTAGAATATGATAGACGCAAACCAATCAGCTGTGCACTGATCTGTACAATGACATGATTAGTTACAGTATGACTACTGCATGCATGCAAAATCACGATTTGTTGTGATCAGGCGATCAGGCATGGAAAATGCAATGATCACTATGAGAAATATAACAGGTGAATCGTACATACATACTATATTCACAGTTTTCAGTAATGCAATGATCATATTTACATGCCATCAAGTACAAGAATCAGGATTATGGTCAGATATGACTGAAACTTTGAAATCAGTGGCCCGTTGCCGGATCGGCAGCATCTGCTGACATCCAGCAATCAATCAAAATTGCAACTTCGTCAAAGTTCATAACTGAGCTTCACTGACATCACCAACGTCCAGTAACCGTTCAGACACATCCTTTGCGATCATGTCCTTTTTTGGATTCCCAATACTATGCTTCCCATTCTCATTACGAAATAGGACAATGCTATTTCCATTCACAATTGATTCCTTGTCACCACGACGTCGAAAAATATTCACACCGAATGATGTCGGTGTTGATCGACGCCTGGGATCTCGATTTTTCCCACTCACCGATCCAGAACTACCTCTGGGATTACTGTCTTGGGATAAAAGTGAACATCTCGTACGTGTGGATGGTGACATATTCCTTAGTTCAGGCGTCAATAAACGACTATTCGTATTCGATAAGGACATACGTGATGGCGTATGATCAGCCTGGGGTACTGTACTCGGTCTGGATCCGATATTCGTATTCGGACCGAAATCATTCGTTCGTTCGAATTCCAATTTGGGGCCTCGACAACAGCACAGTACGAAACCGCATATCTTGAAGAATCCTTTACGAAAATTCTCCGATAAGAACGCGTACAGGATGGGATTCAAGCAACTATTCGCGTAGGCCAAACATTGACTGGCCATTTGGATCATGACGAATTCTTTGGTCACTTGCCATGGGTCGCCTATTTGACGATACAGGATGGCGTTGATTGTGAAACAAGCGTTCAACGGGGCCCAGCATATTGCGAATGTTCCTATCACTCCACTGACCTGGAAAATTTGGGTGCATTTTTTAATTATGATCACTGATAATCTGATTATTTTGAAGGACTAGAGCACTGCAAAGTAGTGGACCCATTAGCCGCCCTGCCCTTGATCCCAGAACTGGCGCCCCAGTCTGGAGGTACAGAGGCTACTGTAG
>JAQIWJ010000209.1:0-28384 GCA_034695185.1 Discolaimus major
GTTAAAATGTAAGAAAATAAGAAAATGTTAGCTGATGTGAATCATAATCATAAACTCTCGCATAGCATACGAGACAAAAGGTGTGGCCATGATATTGGCTGTGCTGCTAGAAAATGCCCGCCATTCAAATGATGCGTTCATAGTGGAAATCACGGCTTACTGTAACCGCTTTCATGAGATCAATTTCGATATCAAAGCAAACCGCTGGGGTATATTTCAGCCTTTATCTACATATAAGCCTTTCGTCTGCACTGCTATATTTGTGCTCGCAGTGTGAGTTGGGAGGACACCAGGGCAGGCTCCATGAGCCTTCAAGTCATGGTGCCCTCAGAGTCGCGTAAGACTCTGCCATCTCCCTGGCGGATGTCCAAACTCTCCGACCTGCCAGTTGCCCATAGAACGCAATCAGGCGTAAGATTCCTGAACCACCCACAAAGCACGCATAAATCCATAGTCTGATTATTCTGACCATTCAATCGTCTGAACTAGGGGCATGCGTTTTGCAAGAATGCATTTTTTCAGCAAGATTGGGCAAGGAAATTGAGCCCAAATCGTACGATAGTAAACGTAAGCCATCATCTCGTGTCATGATCGTCAATCCAAGCATTGATCTGCAGATTATCTGAGCCAAAAAGGCGGCCCAGTTGATGCTGGTGACGAATTATCATGCGATTTCGAATCCGACTGTTGTTGGACGAATTCGAATGAGGAGAAAAATCACCTCGATTGGACGGTGATCCATCAGAAAGTCGATCCGGACACATTTGAACACACGTTCAAAACTAACGAGACACCCAGTAAGCACGTATGATCATGAAAAATCGATATATTCACTAATCGATATTCAAATACAGCTGGTCGATTTCTGATCGCTACATCGGCTGTGAAGAATTCGAAATTGAAAGCGGAATTCGTATCTTGCGATATTTTATGCAGTGATAAGGAAATATTAGTCACGTTCAGGTGATCAATGCATGCATTGGTCATGTTTTTCGAAATTCGTAAGAACAATTTTAGACATTGGACAACACCGCAAATGAAATTAGAGATATGCGCTCAAAATATTTTCTCAGCAGAACAGATGCATTGTGAACAAATTCCATCGCGATTATCACCAGGACCAACCACGATGGCATTGCCGCCTGGCGATTATTTTCTGGTGCGTACACCAAAGAGCCCATTTATGGCCTCGAAAATGAAGCCATAACATTTCAGATAAAATTCGTTGCAACTAATTTTCTGGATAAAGGCGGTGGTATAGCTATTTTGGACGATATTTCCGTTTCTGCGCCTCCGTGCAAAAGTACAGGCTGCTCAAATGATCACGAGGTGATCAAATCGATCGATTTCTCTAGATCCACCAAAAATCATTGGCGTAAAAGCATCAACAGCAATACCAAAATCAGATGTGATCATTGGCAAAAATATTAGCTGTCCATTGGCTTGTGATTTTGAAGGTAAATTTGAAAAAATCTATTGGTCAATCTTAGGCAGATTCGCAGCGGTTACAGTATGCCTTGTACTCGACAGGTACATTTTGCAATTACAATGATGCCAATGGTCGTATTGGAAATAAAGCAATCCATTTCCTGCACGGCCGAATTGGGAATAGAAATTCGAAAATTCAAACTGCTGGTCCGAATTTCCGACTCATTATCCTAATTTTTATGCAAATCAGCTAATTTTTATAGCTCAAGGCAAAAGTTACGCAGGAGCATTACTTCGTCCAGGTGATAAAGTCGCGTTTGAATCGAAAAATTTGACTCTCCAAAACGATCTTACATTACGATTCCGAATTTACGAAGCCATCCCGTATGCTACGTTGAAAATTTGCATAAATAATTCGAGATTTTGCCCATTTTCCACGAATGATGCGTTTAAAGATGGATTTTGGAATAATGGCACATTGAAAATACCTGCTAATACTGAGAAGGTAGAATTTCGTTACAGTATGCCACGGGTGAAGAGACGCCTTTTCAGGTGATTTTCTTGGCCGAGAATAGAGGAAATCATACTGGAGCGTTTGGTATCGATGATATTACATGCTGATTTCAGTGATCAGTAGAAATTTCATTTGATTTTCTGCATCTCATTGCGATGATCATTTGATGACCATCACAAGAATTATCAGCCTCGTTTTTTCATGAATGATTCATGGGTATACTGTAACCGCTTCATGTTATGCTGAATTTCTCAAAATCGATCAGCACTGATTTCTATTGAAAAATTTTGAATGGCAGCAGTTTCGCATGCTGCATAAATTCAGAAAATCATGGCACAAGGCGAATTTTCATAAAATGCCCATGCACGTGCGTGCCTTGTCAAAAATTGAAAAATGTCGTGTTCAACGAATTTGGGGGGGGGGGGGAGAGAAATTTCATAATTTTTGCCTCGTGTCCGGCGGGTATACACATCCATTTTAGGGCCGATTCTAATGCATGCATGCATTTAAATATACAGGTGTGAGCAATTTTTGGCAAAAGCGCATAGCCAATGTGCAAATATGAATACTCGGCTGGTCATGGCTATAATTGACACACGAAATTATAGCAGTTGCCTCAAAGTTGGACAGCCGACAAGGTATACATGTTTGGGGGGGGGGGTGGAAAAGTTTAGGCCGGTGCGTTTTGGAGGCACGAGTTACTCGAATAGGCGTTCATTGTTTTTCTCAAGTATGCCCCGTCAACAAATCGAAATACTCGAATGTGTTGGTCCCCCTTTGGGGGCCGGGGGTTTGGGCTGCTAAACGTCATGTCCTGATGCTTGTACGACGACGATACACACACGCCAACACTGTCAACACTCTACTGGCTACTGCCAGTGACCAACCAACCAGGCGGCCCTTCGGACGAACATTTTCACACCCCACGCCTACTTGCTAACTCAGTTTTGCTAGACCTGGCGAAATTGGTTCCGAAAAATTTTCGTCTCTCTCTCACTGAATATTGTGCATGCGGTGAGGGAATAACCGGACACGAGTGTGGCCAGTTACTTTTTACTGAAAAAATATAATAGGGGCCCTGAAAAAAAAGCCATGACCCTTTTGACCAGAGTATTCACTTTATTCGTATACTTGCCATTTGATATCTTAGCTGAAGGTATTTATTATCATATTGGCTTAAAACATCCTTAGCTTAAATTTGGCTATCAGCTTTTTTTTGGCTTCTGGATCAAATATAATTTTGCATTTTCATTTTTAATTCGGAGACGGTGTTTTGCTGGCTTCTAGGCTTGCCTGTGTTCGTATTATGCGGTGATCGGGCGGATGAAATTGTGCGCATGAATTTGTGCAGAACGAAACGTGCCTGGATTGCAGGTCTCGGGCAGCAAACGCACAGTGCCCAATTGGGTGATCCGTGCAATGATCCTGGAGATTGCAGGGTGCCAAACAGGTAGGCAAACATTTGTGATCCTGACCAAATTTCTTTGATCATATCAGATGTAAAAGCATGATTTCTGCATTTGGATGACCATAAAATCGTGGAAATTATAAATACCTTTGCATAATTTCAAATTACACTGACCTTTCAAGCATCAGAGAAATATTTTTGAAAATAGTCCACATGTTCAAATTTAACAAAATTCTTTGCAATCACTGTAAATATTACTTAGACTGTACTTTAAGATTATTACGCATGAGTATTTCTTAGAAATCCAATACCGATCAATCGATTTTGAGGCTTTGCATAGAATTATCAGATAATGCATTGCAATGTTTATCCTCATAATGCTGTACTTTACAGCACATAAATTGAACACCTACAGTAAGCCTTGATATAAAAATCAGGCCGTGAATGCAAATAAATCATATATACAATTCTAATCAGATACTGATCAAAATATTGATAAGCTCGTATTTTTTCTAGCGAATGCACGCCAACGGATAATCTTTATTGGAATAGACAAAGTTTTTGCGTCTGTCAAACTGGATTTCATCCATCAACGGGCTTTTGCGTCGGTATGCTTATATCGTGCTGATTTTGCATTAACACACGACTGATCAATCGATTTCAGCCGATTCCGGTACCGATACGGGCGTGGTCAAGATCGATTACAAAGCGCCGCAGCATCAAGCGCAACAACCGCCTCCGTTAGTGGTCACTCAAAGTACAACGCCCTCGTCGTCGTCGAATTCGAACGACGAAGATATCACGACGAAAAATACGAGCGTCCGAAGTCTACTGATCACACCGTTGCCTGGTCAGAATCTATTGCAAGGTTTTCATTTCGGCAATCGAACGCAGGCCATCGTCTCGAATTTAGTCGAACAATTGAACCATTTAAGAGGTCAACAACAAACCGATTCTATGAAAGAACGATTGGAAACACTGGGCTTACCATTATTACAAGCTCCGCAATCATCGTTGACCAACGAAGAGGCGGCTGACGAAACAACAACATCGGCCAGTAGTACCAGTGAATCGGGCGCAGGCGGCTATTCGGAGCTTATGACGCCTTCCATCGCAGTTGCAACTGTGGCTATTCCAGTCACAACATCGTCGTCCACTACAATGACCACTAGTACAAAGTAGGCTATTTATGTATCCCTATTCATATCCACCATTCATATTGTGGGCTGGTCTAAAAATGATTCAACGCAACGCTCTGCTGATGTCTAAAAATGCCATTCTAGAGCCTAAAAATGTTATGGCTGCATTTCGAGCATCCATTTAGAATGCGGTCTGGAAAATTCTTGTATTTTTTTAACAGGATTGCGCAATTCGTGAGCCCGTGATGTGTCAGCATTTCGAAATTTTGAATGCACCAGACAGAATGAAGCTAGGAAAATTTGCAAGGATATGAGAGGAATATAATTGCGCAATTTGGCAGAAAGTTAGGATGCGAAATGTGAGTGACCAGAGGTCAGTAGAATACTGATGCTTACATGCAAATTTTCATGCTAACCATGCATCTGAATCGCATGACTGAAATTCAAAATTTTCAGCTTGACTCAACCACCGTCCAATGCGACCCAACCAACAGCAACCACCTGGAGCCCATTCGGAAATGTGGAACCATTGCCACCGCGTCCAATACCCGTGGCACCCGTGTCCAGTAGCACTGCTAATATTTCGACTAGCACACGGGTTACGGTCACTAATACGGCGGCCACGTCGGCACCCACGATGGGCACGGTTGCTACGTTGAAATCTTCTCATAATAACAGCCCTTTCCTACCGCCGCTTTTGCCACCGTTCATGGAGAAGAACGTGAAAACCACACGGAGTACCACACCGTCCACGACCAGCAGTACAACGCCGGCACAACCGGTCTTATTCAACGGCAGTACGTCGTCCACGGTTGTACCGAATACAGTATCGCCCGATGATCCGGAAGCCAGATTAGCCTTATTGAGGAAAGTACAAAATCTAATCATCCGAACATCGCCCATGACCACGGTCGCGATGAGTACTGACACCACTACAGCACCGTTGAATGTATTTGCCTCCGCCACTGTGCCAACCTCTGGGTCGGTCAATACTGGACCGCCGCCAGGTACGCCAAAACATACGACACCGACCACGAGTACATCCACAACAACAGTGGCAACAACCAGTACAACCATGGCCACCACTAGTGTGATCACAGAAAACGTGATCACACCACCACCGGCTACCCACGTTCCTAATCCGCATCCGCATCCAAATGCGCATCCACACGTGCATCCGAAATCGCATCACAACGTGCATCATGCGAATTCGAAAAACGCACCGACCCATCCGCCGATTGTCAAATCGCAACCCATACAAATGTCCATCCCCACACGAGTGGCCACGTCGGCGTCCACTGCCCAAGCGGCCCAACAACAATCCGTGGCGGAGAGTGGAACGAACGCGGCCGATCAGGAGCAACCGCAACAACAAATCAGATCAACTGTGGTTGATCATTTACCAGGTGTGGATTTCTATGCTGTTTTTCGATCGGCTGCTGAAAATGTTCTGAGAGAATATCTTGGCGGTATAGTGACCAGCAGCATATCACCAATGGCCAACAATCAACAAAACATGCGAGTATTCGATCCGAACGGACCTGGCAAAGATCCCAATCAAAACGGTGCGCCCGATACGTCCATCGAGAAATTACTGGAGAAATTAGTGGATCCGAAAAGCGGCGTTTCCAACGCGGCCGCGAATGGTCATCCGCAGAATCAGGCCAGACCACCGGCCGCGTCAAGGCTCAATTCCGCAACCGGCACCGGATCCATGTTATCGTCGTTGAAAACGAGCGCGAAAATCAATTCAACGCCCACTACGTCTACAGTACCGTCCAGTACCAGAGCTAGGCAATCGTTCGTTTGGAGAAATACCAGTCCTGGACAAGCGGCACCGGCTCATCCGTTGCCGAGAATAGTCTTCACTGGACGTTAAAATTTACATGAAAAAATTTTCAATGTACAGTCTCGGCACAAAATTTCACGCTTTTTCTGTACACTGCATTCACGCGTTTGGGGTTTATCCATTTATCATATCAGTACTTTGTGATAGCAATAGGTGATTCACAATACGTTGTACAAAATCAATATCGATTTCATGAATGGCACACGCTTTTTCATGGACCTTTTTGGTTGGTTGCTATTTGCACCTGATACCAAACATAAAAATTTTCGATCACATGCTTATTTTTTGATCTTTCTCGTTTTTCGTGTGCATTTTTATTATTGAAAACTTCGAGGATTACGGTAGCCCCTTTCTCTGATTCGGGCCAATCATAATCAGCAGTGATAACCACGCCTCCCAACTGTGATCATCCGACATTGCGCAATCCAATTGTCAATTACATCAACATGAGAAATAATATCAAAGAAAATAACCGCCTTGAAGGCGAATGGCAAAAATACAAACAGGTACTCAATATTCGAATCATCCTTCTTACTTGCTGCCAAAGACCGCTTCAACTTTACATAATGACGTAACAACACGTCCATTTAAACGAAAAAATCCAAGAAAAACCAAAAGAATCCTTTTCAACTTATCATACCCCTTTTCTTCTCTATCAACACTTTCGAATAGCGAAATATCGAATCTAAATAGAAGAATACCAATGCAATATTGATATGTAGATTGAGAATAAAGCACTCACCTCAATTCACCCATCTTCATCCGTGGACTTATCGTCCTCATCTTCCAAATAGCTTTCCAAACCGATTTCCATATCACTCGTCAACCATTCGGGCACTGGCTGCTTAGCATTGTTCAATACCTGAAAAACAATGGGGATGCATTCATTTTGTCAATGAGAAGAGACTGCTGACCTATAGACAGCAGACCAATTGCAACTACGTACCTGAACCAAATCCTGAGCCAACAAATTATCCATCAATCGATCGTAGAATGATGTCACGCGCAATAAGTGCCCATCGCGTCGTACCATCTCGATTCGAGCCTTGTATTCCTCGATATTCAACGGCAGATTCAGATTCACCAACCAATCGATATCTTTCAAATACGACGCACTGCTGGCCGCTTCCGACGCCATCATGATCATGAGCTTCGACCGGCCGTTTTTGAACGATTCCAAATTGTAATTACGATCGTACGATGTCATTGCGCTAAAAATAAACGTGTTGCAATAACCGCAATCATAGGTCAGCAATATGCTTACCAATGAACAGTAGCAGCCGTGATCCCGTACATAGCCAATTGAATTTTGATGCATTCCACAGTGATGCGGCGATTGACGAATACCACCACTTTCTTCTTACACGTACACGCCTCGAATACGCCTTTATTGCTGCATTTGCATGGGCCTGAAAAATACGCTCTGTAATAACATATGGAAATCTCTCAAATGTACTTATTACCGTCAACTCGATATTCTGCATCATCACCACGACGCAATAGCCGTTCCAAATCCAAAATCTTAGCCACATGCGACGCTGGTAATATGTCGTGTTTCACGAAATTGTCGACTTGACTTTCGGACGCAGTTGAATCCGCAGTTACAGTAACCGATCGATCATTCTCCGTGAATCCTACAAAGAGAAGCCTCGATTAATATCACGCATATGTATACCGCATTTCAACCTTACCAAGCGCATAATTCTCTTCATCTTTCAAACCGGTTTCCACTTGCACCAACAATCCGGTTTCCACCTGATCGGCCTTTTTCTCCACTTGCACCGAGCAATCCAAATGAGCGAAACCGCTTTCCAACGAATGGATTTGCGGCGTGTTGTCGGCCGATATCTCCCAAGCGCCGAATTGACCAACGTTTCCCTGATGATGGTCGCTTTCGTGCTCTTCTTCGTCAACAATATCGCCACTCGGCAGCACACGACCAATAGAGAAGCCGGTCGGAAACGGAGTTGCTTGAGCGAAACCCATGCGTGATTCGGTAATGGTGTCAAAAACCTAAAAGCATTACCTATCTTAGCATTCGATCATAAATCAATAATAAAAAAACCACTTACACCGTGAGGAATCGAACGTTGGTCGATATTTTCAGCGTTCTCGTTGATGTCTTTCTTTGGGCAGTTGCGGCTCAAGTGACCTTCTTCCTGGCAGTTGTAGCACTGAAACAAAAACGACCATCAGAGCAATAAATGTACCCATATCTGAGAAACGCATACCTGAATTAATCTCCTTGGTGGTATTGGTTCTTTACGCGGTTGCGTACAATCGCGAGATAAATGATCCGGTCCACCACAATTGTAGCACTGAAATAAAGCACTATCAGCATACATCATCTCTTTGACCACTGGTGTAAACTTACCACTCCAATAAATGGACGACGTTCTCCATGACCGACTGAAGACGAATCGTCATCGTCACCTCGACGCTTCTTTGGACAATTACGGCTGATGTGGCCTTCTTTATCGCAATTGAAGCACTAGAATGCGAAAGGTATTTGTCAATTTGATCGATAATGAAGTAAACCACCATCTTACCTTGCGCTTCGAATAATCCTCGTCAGTATTCCCGCCAGTTTGAATCTCTAGAGAACCGCGCCACATGCCAAAACTTGGTTCTGGACCACGTCCGGCTCCTCGACCTCGACGCCCACCACCCTGAAATTTAAACTTGTAAATACGACGTGCCAAATCAAGATAATTCTAAGCTTACCCGTCCACGACGTCCACGATTTTCGTAACCTTCAGTGGACTCGCTGTCTCGATCATAATCATTCCGCCCGTCGTTGCTCTTGAAACCTTGCGCCTCGCGTCCACCGAAGTCTGGCACGCCATGCACGTCTTCAAAAGGTGATGTAAATTGTCCTAAAATTACCGTGACATCATTAAAAGGATCAGAAATGAATGAATACATGCTGCCTTACCAAATGACGGAGGAGCGACATCAAACGCGCCCGAGCTATCAGCACCAAAGCCGCCAAAATTTCGGTTTGCCGAACCACGATCACGATGATTTCCTCCACGATAATCCGGCGGATCTGCGTCACGTCGACCTTGACCCCTCGACGAATACCTGGGCCGTCCACCACGTTGACCTTCTGGACGCCTTTCACGCTGCTTGTCGTCATGGAAGCCACGCCTGTCGTCGCGTCTTTCATCACGCCGTTCACCGCCACGCCGATCATCTCCAAACTGGCCATCGCCACGTCGACGAGAATTGCCTTCACGTGGAGTATCGTAATCACGCTGATGAGAGCGGTGTTCTTCACGATGACGTTCTTCGCGATGACTGTCTTTGTTCCAACCACGTCCTGAAATATGATTGATTTGTTTTATCAATATGCCAAACACCTTGCAGCAAACGCAAAGAATGCACCTTTTTGCAGTCCAAAAGGTGTGCATTTGTCAGCAGAAAATATGCTGAATACTTCTAGCATTGCAAGAATTCAAAAAAAACAAAATTAGCTCACCTGCTTCATCTCCTCGATTATTAGCTCGTCCACTGGTACGATCATCTTCCCAAGTGACCGAACCGACACGACGTTCTTCTTTTTTCTCCTCGCGATATCGGTTTGGCGAATGATCCGTATCCACACCGTAAAACAATCCTTTTCCATTCGATGAAGGCGGCGGCTTTGATATATCCGGCAATGGACCACTGAAAAATAGGATTATAAAATAATCCCTGCATGCTATGCTTTGCAAATACTCAAAATTTTACATACCCTCGTCCAACTCCGGATCCCATTAATCCAAAGAAATGTTGTTTGTCCATTTTCCCAAAATTTGGCCGTACGCAATTTCTAATTCAGTATCACCTCGATACTACGGAAATTATCGAATCACAGGAAATTACTGAGAACCGGCTTTAAAATACGTAAAGCTTTCCTTGAGGACGAAGAAATCACGAGAATCTGACGAGGAGAAATGTAGAAATCATGGAAAACGTAAATATGCACACTCAGGTGGGCGTTTGGTGTTGTCTGCTAGAGGGCGGTTCGGCTGCTGCACTTTATGACAAAATTCAAAACGGGATTATGTAGAAAGCATGGGGAAAAAGCGCGGGAAGTGTACTGTAGCAATGGAAATTCGTACAATGCATGCGGAAATATCGATTACTGACGAATTATACGCATCTCCGTGCACTTCGCAAAAAGCCAGCGCTCTGAAAAGGTTTCTGGATACTGCTTGCTGTGTTGATTCACGTCGTTTGTATGTACAGTAGATAAAGATCAGGCAAAAAATTTGTTTCGACTACGCAATTCGAGGGCAATAATCAACGGCTGGCAGGAGATTTTCAACACAAATTGCTGCGTCGGAATTTAAGAAAAGTGCGCAGATTTTTAGTACATTCTTTTTATCAGTATGGATCGTGTTTCTTGCCATTTCAATTTTATGAAAAGCCTGTCACGATTTGACACAGCATCGATTTACGTGAAAATGCTTATCTGCAGGGTTACTGTAACCGCTGGTACCTCAACAAAGAATCATCCGCGTTTTTCTATTGGTTAAGCGTGCGGTCACCTGACCAGTGGTAGCTCCGCCCATGTACTCACATTTTATGACCCCTGTTCTGGAGTGCTAAAATTTCTATGAAAGTTTTGTGAATGCAGCTAATTTATGTCCTTTTTCTCATTTCCCAAAATCAATACGATGATTAAAGCACAAATGAGTAGGCCCATTTTTTGGTGCTCTTCTTCTTCAATCGAAAAGCATTAGCCCAAGTCTCTCTAGCCGTCCCGCATCTAAATGCAAACATTCTTGAATCTTTTCCCTGGAAAACGGCTACAAAATGCCTTCATTTACATTGGATGATCGAAGAAGAAGAGCCTTCTTCGTAAGCTGGACCAAACTTTCAAGTTTTGGTCAATTTTCATCAGCATACAAGGAAGGCTCACTCGGGGGAATTGAATGGGCCTCTTTCCATTTTCGAGATCTTATTTCCTTTCCAAAGTACCCGTTTTCATCACTTTCACAATTTTCTTGTGGATCGGAAAAGCTGTGCTTCTTTTGCGATCAGTAATGAAGATGAAAATTTGTGTGTGCAAAATTTTGCTATTAGTGGCCCTGTTCAATATAGTGGCCTGTAGTGATGTGGAAACTCAACTTTTCGAAGATCTCATGTATAATTATAATAAAGTGGCTCGACCGGTCAGGAATTCCAGTGATTTGTTAACGATCGCATTCGAGGCATCTTTGATCAGAATTATTGATATTGTGAGTTGGAGTTATAGGCATGCACTGCATGGCAGTGCCAGTTGAATGCTAAATTGCGCAATTTTTCAAAACTCCTCAGGACGAGAAGAACCAAGTTTTCACGACCAACGTTTGGTTGGGTATGCAATGGACGGATAGTAAATTGATTTGGAGTCCAGAGCAATACGGGGATTTGGAGAAACTACATATCCCTGCTGAATGGATATGGACGCCGGATATTGTCCTGTATAATAAGTACGCTCATCCTGAACCATAATCCCCCGATCCGCAATCAAATTGCGCAATTTTCAGCGCAGCCGGTGATCCGGAAATCACAATTTATAATGATGCATTAGTTTATGCTGATGGTACTGTCATATGGTAAGGATATGATCAGAGGTGATCTAATCGATTTGAACAATATAATTCTGGCAAAGACATCATGGACTTGCTTAAAAAATCCATGCTTTTTCGAAAATGCATTACTTATTCCAGGAAACCGCCAGCAATTTATAAATCATTCTGCTCCATTGACGTTACTTGGTTTCCATACGATACTCAAGAATGCGAAATGGTAAAAATATATCATGCAATAAATTGCGCAATCGCGAAATCTCCAATTCAGATGTTCATCATGTGGACGTACACGGCTCAATACGTTGATTTGCGTCAAGCTGATCGCGAAAGATTGATCAAACGTTTGAACGAACAAAATGAATACGAGGAGCATTTAGAGCACGGCATGGATTTATCATATTTCTACGAGTAGGCTTTTCCAAACATTCCATGATTCGGAGATATAATCAGTAAAAAGAATTTCAGGAGCGCAGAATGGGATCTACTGAAATTGTCCAGCGTTCGTCATGAGAAAGTTTATCCCGGATGTTGTGGAATTGAGAAATACGTCGATATAACGTATAAATTCAAATTGAGACGTAAAACCTTATTCTTCACGGTCAATTTGATCATACCGTGCTTTCTGATTTCATTCTTAACTACCTTCGTATTTTATCTCTCCGATCATAAGATCACATTCGCCATATCGATTTTGGTCACATTGACGGTATTCTTTCTGGTAAGCGTGGGCTTACTGTAGCCTCGGCATACTGTAGGCGATGCCAGAGGCACACATTTTTACAGGTCCTAATCGATATTATCCCACCAACGAGTACAGTAATCCCCATGTGCGCGAAATATTTACTATTCACAATGATCTTGGTCACGTTGAGTATTGTGATCAGCGTGATTTCTGTCAATTTCCATTTTCGACGTGGATCGACGCACAAAATGCCACCGTGGATGAGGAAAGTCTTCTTGGATATCATGCCAAGGTACACGTGGCCATGTGTTTGCACCATTGGACTCAGCATAGCCGATTATACCGAGTCAGTGCTGCAAATTTCTATTCTAATCACTGAAGAATCCATCAGAATCAGCCTGGCTGATTATCCCAAGATAATCCCCATATATGCGCATTCATTGCAGAATCCTGCGCATGAAACGGCCGATCGGTAATATAATCCCTGATCAACCGATCAGCGAATTCAGTACGCCATTATTGGAAGGTCGTCGAGGTCGGAATTTCTTGGACGATTCATTACATCGTACATGCGTACCGACCGCTCATTATTTATCCCAATTAGAGCAAAGTCATATCCGTGCCACCACGAGTGACCCGATATTGGAAACCGACGAAACGGCCGTCCCTTTGATGGATACACGAGAAAAACGTAGGAAATATCGAGAATCGAAAACCGAACCTGTCTTGAAACCGGACGATATGGAATTGCATAAGAAATTACATTCACGATTGATCACTCACCTCTTGAGGCACGTGCAATTTATTGCCGATCATTTTTGCGCAATCGATGATGACGAACAGGTACACGCAAGATCGAGGTTGCTTACAGTAAGCTTATTTAGCTCCGCCTCCATATTTGCAGGAAGCCAGCGATTGGTGTTACGTAGCCATGGTTATCGATCGATTATTCCTGATTTTATACGCCTTTTTCAATCTCGGCACTTTGTTCATCATTTTACGCGCACCGTCGCTTTACGATACGACGGAACCGTTGGCCATACCCGAACGATCGAAACCGCTCGGCCAAGATACGTTGGGCTCATTCTCGCCCAGATTGGGATTGATCATGCGTAATAACAGTGAATAGATTGCGCAATTTTGCATTGAGCGGATCATATCAGCAAATTTTGCAAATGATCTCGGATTGAGAAATTATTTTGCATGAATTTTTGTCTTGATTGCGCAATTTTGTTGTAACACGCGTGGATAATGCTGTACAAGATATTAGTGCTTTTTTGAGAAAAATTTTCATGCAGGTGTACTTGTAAAAGTTCACAATTTTTGACAAACATGACCGAAAGATTGACAAGAATCTCTTCCAGACTCTGAACTTCGACCGCTTCTGATCATTTTCCATGCATTTTCCGTCGTTTTTTGCATCAAATCAGTATTGCTCAAAGTGGGCGGAGTCTTGCCTATGCTTCAACACGTAAGCCACGCCCCCATGAATTGTGATCACTTTGGCAGATTAGACAATCTGGGATTTCTCAATTTCTACTTGAAGCATTTCCATGATATTTTGGCCACGTGTTGAGGACCAGAAGCCCCACATCTATGCCTAATTTGGCTGATCAGATCAATACCGATCACGAGAAAATCGAAATTAATCCTAGTCTGAAATCGATAATTTCGAATTTCCGACCTCCTGTTTGGGGGGGATTTCGGAAATTTTTGTCCAATGCCCATAATTGTGCCAAGTGTCATCGATCAAATCGATACCGTCGTTGGGATAATCGATAAAATGCCGAAAACACTATGCGTTTTGAAATCGATTATATCGATTTTTGGGCCACCCATTTGATCAATATTGAAGATCTTTTGCAGAAACATGGGAGACCAGTATGTCTATATATCTGCCAAGTTTGAACGCCCAAATCGATATCGATCAAGAAATAATTGCTTAAACCGATTTTCAAATCCAGAAACGTTTTCCCGCCATTCGAAAATTTATAATTTTCTCATAGAAAATGAAGCATAATTAGTGATGAAACCCTTCATTTGCACAATGAAAACATTCGAGTCACTTTTTCGCCTGTCATTGGCATTTGCATCGATTGCTTTCTTGCGAGGAAAGGATAGTGTATTTTTTGAAAAGTGAAGCACATTAGTAAGTTGACTGATATTCTCAATATATTACGTGCGTAGGAGAAAAGAAAGGCATCAATTCGAATCCCCCGAGTGATCGGCGTGAAGAAGCGTAAACGGAAATTCCAGTAGGTACCATCAAACAGGGGCGTCGAGAAGGATGAACCAAAAAAAGCCCCAGTCGAAGGCGAGGAAACTTTTTCTTATGGAAGCCTCGAAGCTCATCGACCATTTTTAAGACTATGTATCAACAAAAGCACCAACGTCATCTTTTTTTATCCACACTCTCTTTGCCTCATGCAGCACAAATGGGCAATTGCCTTCTTCCCGTTTCTTCCATAGGTGCTGGAAGAAGTTCTTTCGCTGAAATATCCTGTCTGAGGGAAGGCGAACCGAAAAAAATTATGCTAACATGTTCAGGCGTGTATTCGAGAATACTCGACCCAAATCGAAGCAGCAGCAACGATTACGGAATGAGAATTTGAATAATCAGAAGAAACGTCACAAAATTAGTCTGGAAAGTGGACATTCGAATATCAGTGCTGGCAAAAGAACGGCTGCTGTACAGACGTTGGATTTTACCACGTCCCAGGATACGTTGAGGAATAAGAGATATGCTCTGGATTATTTGCAATCACCAGATACACCGTGTTCGTCTTCGTCTTTGTAAGTTTCGGCTTACAATGTCATGCAGTGGCATTGCAAATTTTCCACGCAAGCTTGAAGCCAAAAATGGCAGTACCTTGAAGCACGGCTGAATTTGCAATTGTGAAGCTAGCAAGGTACTAACAAAAATATGCTTTGCTCTTATTGGACAGTCCGTACAGGGTTGCTAACCGAACCATTTTGTGGAAGAATATTTCCATAATCGTACATGGGAATTTCGTAATATTTGAAATTTATACTAACTAGACCATGCGGAGTCGAATGATGGCCACTTCTGATCAAAAGTGACCGCCGATCACTATGTCACGAAAATGCTAATTGATTTCGGACTCAGTATAATGAGAGCTTCCAGATGATATGCCAATCAATAACCAGCGGTCACCTTTGACTGACCAATAGACACTGGTCAATGACCGTTACAATTTTATTCCGCCTGTTTCACTGAAGCTAAAATTCAAATTTCAGCTCATTATCGATTATACATTTTGAGAAAATCCATTTCGAAGTATTGTAGTTCGGTTACTTGTGATAACCCTGTACTCTATGCATACATTACTACAGTAATCCTGTCTACTGTATATCACTGTGACCTGACCAGTGGTCACCATTGCTATCATTAGCAAAGCCTGTATGACTTGCAAGTGTTTCTGCAAAACAGCCATTCAAAATCGGAACTAACTACAGAATTGCTGCTCACCTTTTTCCCATCGAGCATAAAATCAACGGCTAATCATTTGGAGTTCCTGCGTTTTTGTGCCAACGTATATTTTCTCATAGGTAGAGCACTCGAAAAAGGGCTTCTTAGGAATACATATGCGTAGAGCCTGGAGAAAAGAGAGAAAATGGCTTTCGTATGTGTTAATTGAAGTAAACATTGCTGCTAGATGTGGGGAAACTGTTTGACGAATTCGATAGGTTTTCTTCATCATTGGCCAACCGTAGATGGGCGAATAATATGTTACTCAGCATCGGGTTACTTCAGTGCCAATGATCGGTTTTTGAAGTATGGACCCGGGGATATCTTATATGGAAATTGCTATGCAACCTGTTTGAAAACTTTCGAACGCATTATTTTCGGTCGATGGGCTATCCTTAGTTTACTGGGGAATTTCAAACGGAATGGATTGGTTCATTTCTTGAGTCGACTTCCTTTATGATTGGGAGTATATTGATGATGGTCATAAATAATTTTACCACCCTTATTATTTGACTGCTCGCGACATGGAGACTATGCACAGTGCTAGTAGTACGCCCGCAACGACTACTGGCAGATCGGATTTCTCCTCCTCGATTCGAGCTAGTCGTCGACAATTTAAAGCTAAACGAGGAACGGTTGCAAAGAAACGAACTCATTGGTCGCCTTCCGCTTCCACTAGCCGTGCACCTGCGCATTTGGGAAGCATAGCTCAAATTAGGCAGTAAGTGTAGTATATGCCGAAAAATTGATTGTCACTTTAGTACAAGGACAGTGGGCTTCCTTTAGCATCTAATGTTTACAATTAGCCGAAAATGGACCCGAATGAAAGCAAATACGCTGAGAAATGACCGAGTTAGCACTGACGTCGTATTCTTCACTCAATTGTAGTGAACAAAACGAGGCAGACTCCATTTCCATTAGCACAGGACTCGTGGTTTTCCCTTGTGGCTGACTAGTAGTTTTTCAACACTTCGTTTCTCCACCCTCATTGTCTATGCGTATGAACGAAGTTTCCCCCCATTTCCGTCTCGCAATTAGGAGACACCAAAAAAGGGCCGTTTGCGAAGACACTAAACGTTAGCATACTAGGTGCCTTTTTCGGGAAAAGGCAGCCGGCTGCGAATGTAAGGTTTCGCCGAAGAAGCCGAAAGCATTGTATCGTCAACAGGAGCTCGTTTTTCTGACTAATCTTTTCTCCCTGTATCCCCCCTGGAGCGTGTCCCGCCTAGCTTTGCATGTATACTAAAAATTATTTTAAAGCCCTGTTTCATTCTCGAGTAGAATTTTAAAAATTACACGCACGCATTGCATTGAGAATATTTTCGAGAATGATAATGATGAAGACGTCAGTGGTCAGTGACCACCAACAGTAAGTGTCCTGGGAATGCCCCTGTTCACGGCTCGGTTGAAACCAAAAACGACCCAAACACTAAACGAACCGCCATTCAATGACATTCTAGTCAAAACGTGACACGCTTTTCCCCCCTTATTCGAGGGACGACGTATAAGCAATTTTTTACCCTTCAATCGTTATGGCCGTTGCAAAAACATGCCCGTACCCTTCCAAAGGGGCGGAGTCGATAAAAGTTTTGATTTCTTATTCCATATTAAAATGTGACCACACGAGACCGAGTGCTCGGGTTTTCAAAGGCAAAGAAAAGATCGACCAAGCGTTGCGAAACGCCCGATGAATATCTTTAAAAGGGGGCGTTTTGTTGTTCCATGTCTTCGAGGGCCCAAAAACCGTGTCTCCTTCTCCTCCAGTTCGGAAGCCGTATCGAATCTCATGCCTATGGTAGCTTTGAAAGCTTTCACCTCCATTCATAGTAGTCTCTCTCTCTCCATGAAATGCTATTTCGGCTAATCGGAAAGTGATCAGAAATCATGTTAGGAGGCGGTTTCGGTAGTTTCATGTTGCCAAATACGCCGCCAATGAATCAACGTCGATACGCGTCTCCTCAACGCCCGTTCATGGGTCAAATGATGATACCGCAACAAGGCGGACATCAATTTTACGATCTCGCTCAACAAAGATTACTTCTACAACGCATTGCGCAATTTCAATCGGCCTCCGGCAATTTGCCACCGTTACCGCAACCCGGCGAATATCTGGGCAATTTGCAGCAAGGGATGATACCGGCTAATTTGGCCGCTTTCATGGCCGCTTATCAAAGGGACGCGGCGGCGGCGGCTGAAGTTGCTTTTCGAGAAGAGCAACAACCGATTTATCAATGGCCGTCTTTGAGAAGCGTGAGCAGTTTGAGGTAAAATCGGTATCGCGGAAATCAGCAGATGCGGATGCTTTGATCATGCTGAAGTCGGATATGGTAGATTTTTACAGCCAGACTTCGGACCAGGCTAATTTAGAATTATGGGTCCCCCGATGTTCAGCCAAAAAAATCCGAAATTACAAGGAAAATGCAATGCAATTTTATTGAATTTCCTTCACATTTTCCCAGTATACCAAAAAGTTGCCTATGAAATCGATTTTGCATATTCCATATTCACCTAGAAAACATCCATGTACCGCTTTTTGCAGTGATACTGTTTTTATGTAAATCTGGTTTAGCTAAACTAGCTTCACCTTAGAAACATAGATATTGCATTTTTTAGGCTTCCCTGTTTTAATATACAAAAACCCCCAAGTGCATTTTTTCATTGTCTTGATGCCACGAGACCAAGGGCATTTTAGGGCTTTTTGGAAGCTCTCAATTTAGCCTTGCATGCAAGCTGGACCCAGATGCAAAAAGTTTGCATCCTTTCCTTCCTGCACACCCTCATTTAAGAATAGCAATACTAAAGTCAGAGATTATATTTCCACATAAAAAGATGCGTGAAATGGCATCAATTAGCACCTGCCTCCTTCAATTTGCATACGCATACTCTTCTTGTGCAGGGCCAAGAATGAAGGGAAATTGCCTAAGGGAAAAGCTTGTGCATTAATGACGTAGAATGTATTCTCAGTTCTGATTTGCCTGAAAGTACACGTACATGCTTTTTGACTTGGGCCCAAATATACGGCCATACCATTTGATGTTGGAAATGGTGAAGAAGGGGAATTGAGGACAGCTAATTTAACTGGGGGCGGCTCCTGCGTTCTGGTGCCGTCGTTCCGGAGGCCACTTCTGATTTGGAAACGCTTGTTGGAGGAGGAGGAGAATCCAGTGAGGAAAACTACTGGAATCCCAGACCACCAATGCGTACTCTTCGTATATGGTTTATCCGCTTCTCCTAGCCTGAGTTGCGGGTGAGGAGAAACGTGAGAAAATAGCCTCTTATTCAAGCCAACATCGAGTAGCCAATTCCCTAAAATCGGATATCGCAAAAGTCGAGCCTTGCCAATCGCACTCGAAATAGACCCCCCATCATTCGAGCAAGGAGGAGAGCGTCTAGGTCGTCAAAATTCCTATTCTCGGTGCCATGCAAAAAAACCCGTGCCTAGAAATACTATAATTGGACCTTGATTAATATTAATCATTTGAAATTTCTTATCATTATTATGCTCAAATCTTGTTCTGATTAGTACGTTGAATATTCTCGTATGAAAATTGCATGTGCGCATACTGTAATTGATTTCATCCGAACAAATTTCCCATTTACACATGCGATTTGGGATTACTGTAATCGCAAATTTCCTCATTTTTCAGTGCCGAACGGCTGAATTTATTTTTACACGCCGATGCCGGTGATGCGGCGGATGATTTATCGGCGCCCAGTGATTTCTTGCCAAATAATATCGGAGCATTATCATCGGCCAGACGAGGAGCCGCCTTGGAAGGCGATGAAGGACAATACGCTGGAAGGTTCGCATTTCCGGCCGCCATGGGGCAAGGGGCTTCGTTACGACGGCATACGACAATGGGTGCTCGAGCTGATACGTCCAGAACCGAGAGTCCCAAGAATTGGAAACAGGTGCGCAGTGCACGTGTGCAAAAATGCTGAACTTTTGGAAAGCCCTAGATGGCTTGCCATGCTGAAAAATCAGCAGAAAACTTGAGACTAAACAGGATCACAGCATGTGATCATGGCTGAAAATTTCATCCATAAATCTGCATTGCATTTCTGCTGCATTCACCTATGAATGCAGTGCCATTTCTAAATTTGAAAACTTCCACTTCCCTTGGCTATGATTGAGAAGCCTTGCATCGCAAAATACTCTCCAGCTCACAGATTCGCGAAAATTGCGCAATCCGCGCTTTTTCTCATCATCACACGTGTACCAACCATGGATGCGAAATTTCTTGTTTGCTAATTCAATCTGCCTTTTATGGCCTTTGTTCTGAATAAGTCGATAGCCAGCTGCGGCTTTGGCTTCGGCTTCGACTCATGCCGATGAGAATGGGGAGAAAAGGCATTCGATAATTTGCATTTTCCTCTTCTTCAATGACATGTATGCGGAAGAAGAAATGCTCATAAATATTTATACATGTACAGATGAGGAAATCACGGGTGTGAATGCAAAAGCTAACATGTTCTTGAGGAAAAAGCGAGATCAAAGTATTGAGGTAGCTTTCAAGTAGAATACTTCCTTCATGGCAATGCGTTTGCGATTGTTGCATCTCGATGAAGATGCGGTTTTTACCAAACAAGTACCAGACGTTCCAAAAGTCGCGTCGCTCTTTTGGCGGGAAGGCCCTGTTAAGAGATACCTTTTATTCAAAACATGCGACGCGACTTTTGGAACGACCTGGATGCGTTCTGAAAAAACTTTCAGACTCAACTTTCATTCAAATTTTTGAAAGAATTTCTATAGAATATTGTATGCCACCAAATTTTATGCACTTTCTGCATGAATTTGTATATGGGAAGTTACGGTATGCCAATATGCAAAATTCTGGAAGGCTGTCAATTTATGCAAGGCATACTGTAATGCTAAATATGCCTTGTAAAATTTGAATATTCAAATACGCATGTAAATTGTGATTTTCAAGCAAAAATAGACATGTAATTGTGATTTTATCAAAAGTCAATCCCCCTTATGAACATGCAATACACGTAGCCTAATATTTCAGAGAGCAAAAATCGTTTTACCCCACGTTGGTCTAGTATTGATCTCCATTCTGTACACAGTATTGGGAGCGTTGATATTTTACTGGATCGAACGACCATACGAAGTGGATAAGAAAGAGAGTAGCCTAAAACAGATACACGAATTCAAACGTCATTTCGCGGCCGAAATGTGGTCGTTGAGTCAAAATTCCACCGATATGGACGAATCGGCGTGGACCAAGACTGTGGACCATGAATTGGATAAATTCATGTCCACATTACACGAGGCCTTCACGGATAATCACGTGACAATTGCTGATATTACTTCCAATATGACCGAGCATACTGTAAAATGGTCATTCTCGGCTAGCCTTTTCTTCTCAGCCACCGTTATTACTACGATTGGTATGTCATTTGCGGTTGAGACACTGCCTTGGGCAGAGATGATTTTGAAAGCACTGCAATTAGAATTGCCATGGCTGAAGCAGATTTCCAGAATCTGCTAATTGCCATGCTTGTATCTGCTGAAAATTTGAGACATTTCCGAGCTTGATGCTCTACTGATCAAAAGCAGAGTCAAAAATCATATCTGGCAATATGCAATGAGAATTGCTATGCAAATTTTTGCATCATAATTCTATGCTATCACAACATATTTATCCCCCCCCCCCCAAATTACTGCCTACCCACCCAAAACGGTCCATTTTCAGGTTACGGTCATTTAGTGCCGCAAACAAAAACCGGACAAGTAATATGCATCGGTTTCGCCTTGATCGGAATTCCGTTGATCTTAGTCACCATAGCGGACATGGGTAAATTCCTATCCGTATACGTGATAAAATTGTATCAATATTATTCCAAATTAACTCGTATCATCTCGTCGCATTGTACGAAATTCTGTCGTCGTACGCAAAGACGTTACGCTGCGTTTCGCGCTCGAAGACGAGGCGCGGCTACTTCGAAGAAGAAATCGAAAACAACGAACGCGCCTCGAATGCCAACTTCATCGTTGCCCGCATCGGCCGGCGATGCGAATCATAATCCCAGCTCCGGTACGGGAGCCGGCGAGGAGGAAGCTCAGCAAGGAGCCGGTACGTCGAATTCCGGTTCAAACGATGATAATTCCTCAGTAGATCCGAGGATGAACGAGGATCCGTACGGGAATAATGAGGACACTATATCGGCTACGTTTCTATTAATCATTTTGGTGGGTTATACGGCCTTGGGAGCCGCTTTATTACCCCTTTGGGAACAGGGTCCGCAATGGGATTATTTCGGCAAGTATAACTCCAAACTTTATTTGAACATAAATCATAACTATATCCTAAATACGATCATTTTAGGAGCCTTTTATTATTGTTTTATTACTGTCACCACTATAGGTGAGTGAAATTTGCAAATCCATGCTAGCACTGAAGCGTACTGTAGTTTGACTATTCTGACCATCCGTTATTAGCTCGTTTTTCTCAGCAAATACTGACGGAATTATAAAAATCTATATGCTGTCTCGTATAATCGACCATCCTGTATCTCATGATCATGTGGATATCGATCCAGAATCGATATTTCACAAATTGATCATTGTGATCACCTTCTTGATTATTGATCGTAGGGCGAAATAGACTGCACCATTGAAAGCACCGTAGCTGATTATCCAAAAATCTGTGTGCACATGCTAATCATTGAGCACGAAAATCAATTTTCTAATGTATCGAAGTTTGCCATGCTGTACCTTTTGTGATCGATTGTGCCAGACGCACTGATGCGATAGGGGAAATTTCTATATGATTTCCTATATAATCGATCATGCTCTACGCATTGATCATGTCAAAATCGTTCTTTGATCAGTAGTTCAGAAATCGATATTTTTTGATCAGTTTTTGATCAGAGTGAGATAGACAAAAACTGCTGACACCGATCGATTTAGCATACTCATATTATCCAGAAACCGTGTTTCCTGTATGAATCTCATCATGAAATTGCTTCTCAGAGCGATTTGAAAATTTTGAATTGGTATAATCAAGCGTACTGTAACCGATTGGTTTCAGGCTTTGGTGATATTGTACCGGAGAATCAAACATTCGTATTAGCCACGATCACTTACATCGTCTTAGGCCTGATCATAACGACAATGTGCATAGATTTAGTCGGATCGACGTATATTCGAGATTTACACTTTTTCGGTCGCAACGTAAAACAGATGCTAACTCGACAAGCGTTGATACAATTCGGCGGTAAAGTGGTGAATTTGAGCGACGTTTTCGGATACGTGGCA
The DNA here is from genome assembly GCA_034695185.1 of Discolaimus major. NCBI lineage: Eukaryota > Metazoa > Nematoda > Enoplea > Dorylaimida > Qudsianematidae > Discolaimus > Discolaimus major. The sequence goes on from JAQIWJ010000209.1 coordinate 23,339, forward strand.
TTCCTGCAACGGTCGTTCGGCGTGACGGCCGAACAAATCGGACAAATGGCCACGTTACCGGAGGAATACTTGTTGGAATGCTTAGTCCACGGGCGTCAACCGAATATTCGATACTTCGCTGGTGCTCGACCGTTCATACCGAACGATATATATTATATAAAATGGATCGAACAACCGAGAACGTTGAGTTATACGAGTGAAAAAGTCTTGGCTAGTTTGGAGAGTCTGGACGTGACGTCCAGATGCAGTACCGTACGTACGCCCAGAGAATGGTATTATCACATGATCATGGAACATATGAAAGACACTAAAGTATAGCAAACGAAATTCATGCAAACCTTTTTTTCGACGCCCTTTTTGTTGGAAGCCTGATTCTGTAAAGTGCCAACAACTGTTTGTAAAAAAATGTGGCCATATTTGAAACGAGGCTTTCGTTCATAGAATTTTGTACGATAGGAACTGAATTTAGTATATAGATGATCGATCTAATCGATTTTTAGGATCGTGCTTGTAGAAACATGGCCGATTTTATATGTGGATGCAAAAATATTGGTGCATTCATTGTTGATATTTGAACAATATCTTTGATATATGTAAATCGATCGATGCATACATGGATTATTCAAAAATCAATATTCTCTTCATACACATCCGCATCTCGGTCCGGCTTTGGTAGCTGCAAAAATTCCTGTTTTGCATCGGAGAAAAACTTTATCAGATTCCTCTACCCTCCACAATTTCCGGCACACTAGCCAGTGTGTAGAAAGTCGGATCCGGTGGAGTTGTGAACATTTCCGAAAGCAATTTATGCAAATCGACTTGTTTCAACGAAGTGGTCATTCTCATGTGGACTTTGGTCATTTGAACTTGGAGTCCGTTAAACAACGTTGATGGGCCAGGTCTAAAATACGCGGCTACAGTATACTTAATCAGCACCTTTGAAATTGCCGCAAAATTGTAATATCGCAATTGAAATAGCAAGAGCGGGAATTCAAAATTTCTGTACCTGAAGCATTCCACTCCGTTCAGTTGGACTTTTTGGCACAACCGTTTGTATTGGATGAAACGGAGGATCTGAAAATGGGGAGCATCCGCAATGCGTACTGTATTGCCAGGTTTTGACCATGGTCCAGTACAAAAATTATCATACATCATATTGGACAGCTTTTTGTAAACCCATATTCACGTCAGCCTCGAAACTCATGTTCCTCGAAAACGTAACTCCATCCTCCATGAATTGATTTATGTACGTGGGTTTTTGCAACGTAACATGAACGCAGTAATTCGGTTGGATTCCTGGAAAAAAGCGTATTTGCATACGCTGCCCATTGGTCAGCAATTGATACCAGGTTGACATCCGGTGATAATCGGAATTTGAACAGCAATACACAGGAGAAGAAAAGTGGACATTTTTAGCGTGTGCATCCAAACCGAGCTCAGAAAATGCTATGCACCTTGTCCAAAAGTGAATTTTGAGAAGCCTAGCATCTTTTGGATGATGGAATTTTGCCATGAAAGCGAAATCAAGCATGCCGTATTGGGAAATTTTAGTGCTATTTTTCGAATACATGACTCATAAACGGTACCTGGCACTGGGTTTGTGGGATTGAATTTTAATGGCTGCGTACAGAAAAAGCTCCGTATACAGGTTCAGTGTCAACATAGGCCCTGAGGGGACCATGCAATCTGAATCAGATTCTTGAATTTTAAAAACGGAACCGGTTTTTACTCGCGTAAGATGCTGAAATTCTTCTTCCTTCTCAGCGGTTAGTAGAATTCAACCGCAAGATGCGCATGAGAAAAAGTGCAAGTCAATAAAACTGAATAAAATTGAAAACTTTCCCGTGGGTGTACTGTAACCGCCAGTTTCCTCGTTCAGTAGCAATATATAAGCTCATTGTTGGAATGCGAAAATCATGTTCAGTATTTGCTGTTTCGAAAAATTTGTGTTCATATCAAGAGTGGGAAAAATGCGTTGCCTTTACGTAATGGTCATTCTAATGGTCACTCTGGTGGCCCTTAATTCGGCTGCACCAGCATCGAAAAAGAAGCCTGGGAAAGGCCAATTTATGAGATCGTTGAATAAAGCTGATAAAGATAAATTGATTGTAAGCAGATTTTGAAAAATTATCGCGCAATCTTGCCAAAGTTTTTCTGCTGTGAAAATTGCGCAATTTTCGGGGCCTTTGACTCGGGTTATCTTACTGTAGACAGATTGCGCAATCTGGCATATTACTGTTTCAAAAATACGCTACTTTTTTCCAGGCCAATTGCCAAAAGAAGAAGAATAAATGCAAAGGCCAAACCGACGAGTACAAGGCTAAGCGGAAAAGTGTGAAAACCGCTCTAATCGCTGATCTGAAATCTCGCGATATCTCGTCTCAAGAAGCCGAGACGCAAATCGAGTCTCGATTGAGTAAGATTTACGAATTGAAAAAGAAAGTACACGCTAAAAATGGTTTGGCCGAAATCGAACCAGCCGATAATGGCCTATGGGAAGGCGATCTGACTTTGACCAGTGATCAAGCCGATTTCATATCGAGAAATCTGGATAATCCCAGACCGATCATCCAAAGTCCGGAGGCCGTATCGAAACATAAACGATCAGCCGCCTATTATTTCGAAGCGTACCCGAATAAACGTTGGTCGATGCCCATTCATTATTGGATATCCGGCGCGTTTTCGAGTGCGGAAAAATCCACCATCGATTCAGCGTTGGCCACGTTATCGTCGTCGACCGGATGCATAAAATTCGTCAAAGACGCCGCACGACTCGCGTCCGGATCGCAGATTCAAATCGTGAAAATAGCCAGCGACGGATGCTACGGTTGGTCGGATCTGGGATATCAAGGGATAAATACGATCAGTTTGGCAACCATCAGTTGGTGCAACGGGGACGTGCTGAAAGGATTAGTCATGCACGAGGCCATTCACGCGTTGGGCGGCAATCACGAACAATCCAGAACGGACAGGGATCAGTACATCGAGATCATCTGGGATAATATCGATCCTCAAGAATCCTCATATTACCAATACGAAATCAGCGACTGGACGACGTCGTATGGTGTCCCGTACGATTACAAATCCATCATGCATTACGAACAAGGAGGATTCGCCAAGGCGGCCGGTTTGCAAACCATGATCCCCTATGTGGATACGAAATTAGGATCCAAATATTTGAGTACGAACGACATAAATCAATTGAAGAAAATGTATTGCAAATCCAGTACGTGCAGAGATCAATATCAAGATTGCGGCACTTGGGCTTTGGACGGTTGGTGCCCGGATCCGGATTGGGCGGCTTGGATGAAAAGCAATTGCGCGAAATCTTGCAACGCCTGTTGATCCCCGATTTTGAACTGGCCACGATATTTGACATTATCGATTGATCACGCATGATTTACATTCAAGATTATTCATTCAATTTAGCTGCTCCACTTTTTTCTGGATATCATATTTTACCACATTTCTTGTAGTTACTATATGCTGGGCGAAATCTTGAAATTCATATCAAAACTGATAAACATTATGATAAAGATCAGATACTTTGATCACAACGCACCGGAAAGCATGTTTTTATACATAATCAATGATGCTTGATCCGATTCTGCCATCAAATTTCACCAAAAAATCGATAAGTTGATCAATTTCATAAATAGGCGTGAACGAGCGGAATGAACGCCACCGTTGGATAGTGCGTCCTCGATTATCTCAGAAAACACGGTCCAATCGTCTCCGTGTAATAAAAAATCATCGGGAAATCGATGATAAAGTTCAGAGTATACTGTAACCGCTCGGCTCCAAACTTGAGACCGTCTCAAAACCCGTTTTATTTCTACGAATAATCGACAATGAACGACTATCCTGAGGTAATTGACCATGCTGATTTTAATCGCGCTCTTATCTTTCACATGGGACCCATATTTCCGATAGTGATCAGAATTATCGATTTTTATCGGTGTCTGGCTGATCAGAATGAATTCAGGGAAAAACTTCTGCAGATTAGTCCAGAAAAAGACTCCATACGAAGGTGATTTCTGCGTCTCAATCAGTCAATGGAAACGAGATGAAACGAAATCGAATGATCGAAACGATGAACTGATGAAAAATTCTCGTAGTGATCCTGTGCTAATGATTTCGTGTATCGTGATCGATGATACGTAAATTTCGGATTCTCATTATTTCGTGCTAAATGCTAATCAGCTTGGATATTCTTTTAATCTTATCTTATAATTCTGTCTGGGCAGAAAATTGCGCAATTTATGCTTGGTAATAGAACAGAAACGACGAAAACATGCCTTCAGCATCAGTGAAGAATTTTTGCCAGAAGAGCATGTAAGCCGAAATTATGGTCACTAGGGGAGATACAGATGAGATTTGGATATTGGGGGATTATTCGCGCTTACAGTACGACTCGGATGGTTCAGGAGAATTTGCTCGCACCAGGTAGACTGCGACTACCACGCATAAGAAATCGATTCGCTAAAGTGATCAGATGTCTGATCGATTCCGATTCACACAAGATTTAGGGTCCCATGATTATTATTCGCATGACGCATGCCAACGTACAGAAAAATGAGCCACCGCTCGGCATGGAAGTAAAAGTGGGGAACCGCGTCTAAGAAAGAGAAATCTCCACTTGCATATACAAGGACAGGTGATAAGCAAATAAAGGCAGGGGGTTCTAAATATAGAAGGGAATCTTATCAGAAAAAGATCTAGGGCAAACAGTAAAAGTGGAACATGGCCTATATATAGAAAACTGGCCGTTGGCCTTATGCAAACATATGAAATCTACAGGGAAGTAAAAAGAATCTATTACAATAAAATTGCGCAATCCGAAGGGGGACAAATATCCCCCTTACAAGCATTTATGAGTGACTTTCCCTATGCATTCACCAAGGTGGCGACCATTTCAAAAATGAAAATGGCTGATTATAACATATTTTGTTGTCCAATTCAAGCCGAATTTGACGCTGTTTTCCTTTTGGTCTAATTCCTTCTGGTTCTGGAGATATCCTTATCCAAAGTTGGCAATTTTTGCAA
>JAQIWJ010000210.1:0-28356 GCA_034695185.1 Discolaimus major
CGATTCTCTTCCATTTCATCCACGGGCACCGATGGGGGCGCAATTTCATCGTCTTTCATCGGACGGTGGGTTATCTGGAAATAAACAGGCTCGTGTAAATAAATCATACGCTCATCAGAATCAAGCGATGCTCCAATTATAGGAGCTTCTGGGGAAGAATTCAAAATGAGCTTACCTTGACTCGAGGCCAATTCTCCAATTCTTCGGAAGTCTCTTCTTCGTCTACGCGTATTGATCGTTTCGTATTCTCTTTGTTGATGGATGGCGGTGTGGCTTCTTCTTCATCGACGACCAGATTGTTCACTTTCAAACAACGACGTTTCTTCATTTCCACATGATTCATCATCTCGATCGCATCCCATGGTACGTGTTTCCATTCGGGCGGTATCCAACCTTTCTCTTTCCAACTAGCCGGCGGCATACATTTCGAACACGGTGTACCGTCCGCCGATTCGTGATCGCAACTCTCGACCATTGTCTTCAACGCCTGAAAAAAGAGGGCAATTTTAGAGAAATTTTTAAAAATTACCAATAAAATCATAGACTTACTTGTTCTTCTTCGGCCGACATCTGCGAATTAGATCGACGTTTATTGCTCCACGATGACATCAACCACGAATGCAAATGGCCGGAAAATACACCACACTACTGAACCGACCGTTCAACACCACGCCGCAGGAAACGAATGAACTGAAAATCAACCCATGCATGCGAGTGCGCCTTCCGATGGGGGCGGGGGGACGACTTGCTACAGTATGCCAGCGTAGAAAGGACTCCGATTAGAATTTGGCAGAAAATCGATCCAGTATGATTCTATATCGAAATCATGCATATTAGCATAAAATTATGATCATAAATTTTACGTGGACATATAAGCCATGAAATTTTTAGGCGATACTTTCATTGGTGATTGCACTACTATAACTAGTATTCATATCATTCTCGAATCTGATCGGATGCGTACATCCTGCCGTGATCAAGGCATTCTTGAAATTCCTCAATCTCTCTTGCTTCTTATTCAAATGCCTGGCAAAGCACCAAGTGATCAAAAATACTACGATCTGAATAAAGGACATGATCGATGCGCCTAACCAGAGTCCCAAAATTCCTCCGATATTTCCAATCATTGCATCGACTGAATACGTATTCACTTCTTTGAATACAACGTAACCGCCTTGTAATGGGGCTTGATTCAACAAATATATACGAGTCATTTCTAATTGACTTCCATTATCTGCAAAATTTCAGCCTGTATATATTGAATGAATCATCCAATAGCATGGTTTGGCAAAAGCATGAATTTTGCTGATCAGTGATCATATTATCGATTGAAGAAATCATGGAGTAATGTGATTGGCTTGATTGCATGCGCAGGTTATGCATAATTGCGCAATTCGCATCTTTTGAAAAAGCAAAAAGATAAGCCGGCGGAGGGATTTGAACCCACACCAGCCAATACGTACATGGTATACTGTAGCCGAAACTGCTTCAGCAATTCCAAGTTCAGTGAATAAATTGACAACGGTTATTTTTTATGCTCAAAAATTTTGCGCTCATCGTAAATTTTTATGCTTGCACTTGGGGGGGAATTCTCGCTACTCCATCATAGCACTCTAAACGTGTGACGTCGAAATTAGGCTTGGAAAGAGACGAGATTTGCGTCAATGCGCCTGGTCTTTCAGAAGATTGAATGCAGCATATGTTGTGCATTATTCTTTGAAATTTTTAAAAGGCTTTGCAAAGTCCAAACAGGCCCGTGATTTGAACAAGCTTCCCATGCTTTATCATGGCAAGGGCATCAGGTATGCGATAATCGATGCAATCGATTCTAGGATGCACGCATTTTTTGATGATGACTGACCTTTTCCTGATTCCACCGGTTTGTGACTGGAGATTTCATGCGACTCCACTGAGGATTCGTATAACCATCTTTCGCATAACGGTGGACAATGGTCGAAACACGCGTTGGGTATTTGATCGACTAATTTCTTATGCGGACTAAGGGATTTATATAATAACCAATAATATTGCGGATAATAATGACAAATCTCGGATAGATTACTCGTGACGGACGCTTGACGCAATGTTCCCAATTGTTTACACGTTTTATTCAAATTGGCGCATTTCAAAGCGCATTCGACCGTACTGTAATTCCTGAGATCACGTTCCTCGTTGGTGACGCAAGTATCGTTCCATTGTTTGATAGCTACATAATGAGTGGGCGTGAATCGAATCGTATTCGAATGTCCGGGGAATACTTGCACATATCTTACTGTGGACGTTCCGATCGTCAAATCCGGTTGTACGTATAGACGCCAATATTTTTTCTTATGCAACAAACCGCCGGTTCGATCGGGAACGATCACTTCTAGAATATCGATGGCACTACGAGCCGTGCCTTTACCCGTCATATAAGTCATGGGAATTTTGAAACATACAGTTTCGTCCATTAGAACTTTGCTGAAGTCTAAATATTCGCAATTGGGGCATTTGTGTAGGAAATCCCGGCTATCCAAGGAGATATTTTTGAATAAATGGATTAAATTCGAATTCTGCGATTGATACCAAGCGTGGAATTCCTGTTTCGCTTCGTCGTAGTCTTGGATGAAATAACCTGGTTTACGGAAATAATAGTTGATCAAGTATCCTAATGCATATTGAATGGCTCCAATTGTAGCACCTGATTTCAGTGCTTTTGGTAAATCCAACCACAAATCCGGGCATAAAAGCATATCCGGATACACGTATTTCGGTTGTCGATGGATTTTGACCTAGTAGAATAGAATGGCATGATTCTTAAATCAATGCTTGATCAAAATGGACTGGGTCTAATTATACCTTCGTTGCAGTTGGTTCTTCGAAATAATGCCCAACCGCTTGATACAGATAGTAGGTAGTTAATAAAATGGACAATAGGAATGTGATGCACCACATGCCTTTTACGATCGGATGTTTAGCTCGAGAGATTTCTTTCAGTCCAGTTATGGATACAAGATCAACGAAATATTTCAAGCATCGCTCTGAAAAATTATCTTTGAGTCACGTGGGATCATACGATTATGATAGGCTTGATTATTGTGGCCATTGGCATGATTCTTCCGTGCAATTCGAGCCTTGAAAGGCTTTTCTATATTGCAGCCATGATTGCAAGAAGATCAGAGGGGCATGCATGTTCAAAAACCAAGCTTGCACCACCCCTTTTCAAATCCTGACCGAGGACTGCAATCCATTTGTCAAAATTTCCATGACCTTTCCGTCAGGCCAGCCTCTGCTCACCTGAGCAAGTGCCATCAATTACAGTAGTCTCATCATCACCAGCAACAGCAATGGATTTTTTTCGTCCAAAATTCACATCACTACCCTTTTCCAATTTCCTCATTTTATCTTTCAAATATTGTACATCAAACGCGAGATCATTGTACGAAATTCCATTAGCCGTATTCGAATGACCGGATACGGTAGGCAATTCGGGGATATCGAATCTTGTAGATTTCATCATTGTACAGTAGTTTGCTTATTCCGAGACCAGCTTTTTACTGGAAGAAGAGGAGAGGAAATGCAAAAAACTCAAGTTCCATAGCTATTTCTCCAACTGCCATTGTTCTTAGCAGTTTCACTAAAACGAACAATGTCAAAAGTGGTTTTCGGTGCCTGGAATTTACGATGATCAACTTAGAAGACGTTTATTGCTTTTGCTGATTTTACATAACCTCACCAACTGACTCCCTCAAGCGTGACTTTGAGATAATTGGAACAAAACTTCCACTCCGGGCATTCCAATCTTGTAAAGAAGTGGAAAATATTTGCTTCAATGCATAAATGTCAATGTGGATTTAAAAAAAAGATTGAGACCGGATAAATTGGGATTAGTTGGCCTTTGAGCAAAGTCAATCAGATAGGATTTGATAGAAATCAGGAATGTGCCAGTAAAAATTGACGACGCTTTCCTCAGCACAAAGCTAAAGATGTTTAGCCATGCATTGATGATTTCCCAGGGAATGCTTCCATTGATCAAAGTCTAGATAGGTATACTGTACCTGTTGGGATACTTTCAGCCAACTGATCATGCTCTATCGCATAGTCCTGTTCAGCTTGTGCAGAAATCGATAAATCCGAAATCGATATTTCAGATCAAGTCTGGAAATATTGATCAGATATCAAAATAAAGACGATTTTTGGAATCAGCATGCTTAGTTATCCCAGAAAATATGCGTTTGGAGCATGAAACGTACCGAAATCGATTTTTGAAATTTCAATGTGGCTATCCTTCAGCACATGATCTTTGATCAACGATTATTTTGCAGAAAACAAAGCAAGATCAGGCATGTGTATGTATTTTCCTATTTAATCGAGCGTGCTCTATCGATTGGCGTCGTAAAAACTGATCGATCAAGTTTGTATCAGAAATCGATATTTCTGATCAGTTTTTGAATACATGCGATATTTGAAATCTGGCAACGCCAAAAGAAGCACAATAGTAATTTCATTAAGAAAATGCACCACTTTCTTGGTTATATCATCATTATTACGCTTATGAGAGGGTTTGAAAATTCGAAATTTCCCTATACATAGTTCGCAGAAATTTTAGCTTCTGCTAGGCGTGATCATAGAAAATGAATGCCAAATTTGCATTGGTACAATCGATTACGCTGCTTCTGTACGGTATATGGGAGGTAAATTTCAGTTTTGAAGGCGGCTGTCCGACTGACAGACATCCACTGGAAAATGTTCCGCCTGATTTGACACGCCGACGACATTTTGTGTACTAAACGACACAACGCACCCCTGAAGGAGAAAAGGAAATTTTGCAAATACCAGTTGACCGCCTTTCCCTTGCAATTTTCACTGTATGTAGCTTCGGAATAGAAAAATGTACAGGTACGCTTCGTTTCGACGAAAAAGCGTTTTTCGTTAAATGCAAAAGTTAAATAAAAGTTAATACTTACTTGGTGACAGCACCGCCATTGGAGGGGGGAACAGGTCGGGTCGGTAGCTCGAGTAAATAAGCAAGAAGCGGCTTTTGTATAAATTCACGCACGCCTCTTTGCATACGAAAAGATGGTACGTATACATTTTACAGTAGGCTATGTGCACTTTTAGCTCAGTCAGACCAATTTTCGGAGTAAGCAAAGAAGGCCCCCTCCCCCTACCGTGAGCGTATTTCCCAAGTACTATGCCTGACATGCTAGAACTTGTGAAAGCGTCATTCTCGACAAGAACGTTCATTTTTCACACCCCCCATTTTCGATAGGTAGCCTCTTTGAGAAATTGAGGCTAGAAAATATGCTCACAAAATGCCTTTCTGAAATCGCATGGATCCAGTATTCATAGCCATAAATCGGCTCTTTCTATTCATCATAGCATTGACAAATGAATGCCTATTTTGCCTGATTCAAATCAAGGCGAACGATGAGTTTGTGACCGTTGTAATGGGCATTGGTGATTTGGATTATGCTCGTTATGATTGGTCACACGCTTTTTGAACGCCTCCAACATCTCTCGGATCATGGTAGCATTGGATAATTTATCAAAATGAAAAGCACTGCTTTCTCCTAGCCTAACTGTACCTAGACTTTCTCGTGGTGGCATACTGTAACCGCCGGCCACCGCACGGTTTTGTGACAAATCGATACGACTGAACTAGGATCATATAGTATGATCGGACCAGTTAGCCGTTCCAATCGATTGACAAGATCAATCGCAATCAGCCACATGCTAATCGAGGCGAGCCTTGTCAAAGCATCCATTTGTAACTATTTGCGCAATTTCAGGAGCCCCGTAGAGGCATTATCCCATGCCAAACATTCGAGCTAATATTGCGCAATTTCAGCTTATCAATATCAAGATATTCATGATCAAGACAATTCGATCAATCAGTCATAACTCGTAAAGGCTTTTCATATTTATTGCATCTCCAAAGTCGTTATCAACGTTCCAACAAATTTGCTTATTCTCATCCATTATTCAATTGTATTCCTGCGGGTTATTCAAAAAAGTTCTTTGACGACTACCCGGATTCATGTCCAAAAGAAAACCAAATCACTCATTTTAACCTACGACGCCCCCTATCGGTTGTCCATAGGCGTCCACAAAAAAATAAATAAAAGGATGGTATAAGTTGAAAACTAGTTTGAAAATTGTCAGGCCAGGTTAACATCAAAATGGGGACAGGGGTCGAACAAAAAACCAGAGGGAAAATTCAGAGAAGACAGTACGTTTTATAGTATTAGGTTGACAAAAAGACAATTCATTCATTGCTCTCAAAAACGCTTTCTCAAAAAGCGAATACAGTTCAAGGTTGTTCAGTGGAGGGTGTCCACAAAAAAAACACATCGAAATTAGCAAGGGCGGAATCGAATTCAGAAATACAATTCCGCTCATGCAGCACACAAAAGGTCTACAATGACTGATGCAACACAAAAAATCGGCTTTTCCTCCCTAATGCTGAAGTCAAAAAAATGCCAACCTCTATCCTACATCAAATCATCCAACAACATGCACGACAGTCAAAATAGCGTAAAGCCAGAAAAATGGTGACGAACAAAGCGGACATGTACATTAAGGTACTAATCAATACGCGTAAATCATCTTGCTTGGATATTGGAGCGAAAAAATACATCAATCGAAAACATGCATCTCAACATTAGAGACATGAAGCAATCTACAAATGTAAACGAGGCAAAGAATAAACATGCTGATTTTTATAATGGGTTTTTAGAAATGATTTTTGAGTCCATAAAAAGTAAGCATGAATGTTACAACTAAATTTTGCAAAAGACAGACACATATCAAAAAAACCACAAAAATCCTAACAGGAGCTAAATATTTTTTATTACCTTTTTGCCATTAAATTCATTTGCACGCCATTCAGACGGTCGTCGTTTGGATGTCCAACGGCGAAATCAACGAAATATTGCTGACGTAACGCAATAATGAATCCTCGTAACGCTCGTCTTCCTGTTGCCAAATATCCAACTGCTGTTGACCATCCGTGGATACCGGCTGCTTGCTGCCAATAACGCCGACGTTGTTCGGTTCCTCCATTGGTTGACGTTGGTATTCGGCCGGTTTCTCTTCTTCAACGAGCCCATTCAACCAGGCATCATCGATTTGCGGTGACAACGGTCCAACCACCATGTCGTCGCAATCGTCTGGTAAATCTTCGGCCCACCTGAAACAATAAAATAATTAATACGCATTTGGAATGAAAAAAATCTCCTTACTTTGCACGATTGGCAGTAGGTTTCAATTCTTCCGTTGGCTGAAACGCCCAGATTTCGAATTCCTGGCTGTACCATTGATTGCTGTCCAACATGGTTGATGACGCTCGCCTGCTGCCGTCGGTCTCCGATAAGTAATCAAACGCAATTTCGGCCGCATTCTCGATCTCGGTTTGACACATCTTGTCCGGATTGGATGCTCGAAATTTCAATGCCAACGAACGTCGTTGTTTCTCGCCAGCAGCTTTCTCTTTCAGGATAGTAGTGGCCGCGGAGACCACAACCGTACCGTTGCCACCGCTTTCTTGATAAACGTAATAATCCTCGATATTGTCAATAGCGGCGCAAACTTCGTCGAAGCCCGGTTTCAAAAAGTAAGCGTCTTCCATGGATTCACTTCGGATGGGGATGAAATGCGTATGATCCGTGATTGGAACGGCCACCGATTGTGGTTGTTGCTTTAGTTTCGCGTTCTCTTGAAAATCCACCGCCGCATTCTCCAATAACTTGTTGAACATGCCAATCGCTGCGTTCTGGTTTCCGATCGATGGTTGCTGTCGTTGTTGCTGATTCAAGACGGCCGGGAAGCGTCCGTACTTGGGTAAGCAGAAGCCGATCTCGGTTTGACCCAAACGTGGACCTTCGACTGGAAATACGCTGGTCGCTTCGGCATTTCCATTCCCTTCGGTATCCGATTGAAAATCGGCTGACATCCAAGATTGCTTGATGGCGTTGTCGAACGGTCCGATGGAGGCGGCATTGTTGTTCGGATATTGCGTATCATCCGCGGCGTTGTTGGGTTGACCAAATAGCATCCAATCCGAAGAATAAATTAGATCTTTCTCTTCCGGACGAGTGATGGTTTCTGAAATACAACCATTTGTGAAATTGATCGAGGAATAAAAAGAAACTACACTTACTGTCTTGCTGTTGAACATGTTCTTTGACCATCGCATCGTCCTCGTTGATGATATGCAGAATGAATCTTGGAGCATCGAACATTTCGGGAACGGCGTACGGTTGTTCGCGATCGCTCTGCGTTTGAACGGCCGAATTCCATTGCTGCTGATGTTGTTGATGATGCTGCTGAGGTGGCGGTTGAAATGGTGGATCGATTTCGAAGATATCCACGTCGACGTACGAGGCCATATTCTGAGCCACAGTGTCCAGCATCATGGCAGACGGTGGCCGATCGGAACCAACAGTAGCCGCAGTCGATGGCGGTGCCAAAGATTTCGTGTCGCCATTGATCTTCGCGTTCAATAGGCCGAATTCCAGACGCTTGTGCACAGTACAGAACCACTCCGAACACGACCAAAACGGAACGTCGCCGGCTGGCTTGGTTGAGCGATCGTAGCGTGATGGCCACGATCCCACTTTCCAACATTTAGGCACGACGAATTGCGGTTGAATTTTGCATCCGGCAGTCGATTGGATTTGGCTGGAGTTTTGCTTCTTCACCACTGGGCAGCAGAATGTTGCTCTTTTGTCGGCCGATGAATGGACGAAATCCGGGCAACTGCGCAATGAACGACCACCATTTTCGGCTTCCGTGGTTTCGAAGTTCAACTTTAGACGCTTGACTGGTGATGATTCCACTTGACTGCCGTTGATTAATGTTCGATCATCGATATTGCCATCATCGAGAGCGTTGGTGGGAATAAAATTGGACGCAATTGATGTGATCACTTCCGCTGGTCGTTTTCCATTGAGCCAAGATGCTGACGAGCCTCGAGGGCGAATGGCCACATCGTCCCCAATGAAAACGTCGCCTGAACGTTCATTGGCCAACGGTGGAAACGCTTCATCGTAACTGAAATGAGCGCATAATTAAATCGCAGCCACTGCGATATGACAAATGGACTCACTTCTGAAAGCTTTCCTCGGGCGATGGACATACACCAGAATCAACACTTTCATTTTGCTTCTCGCCTGCAAATAAAGGCATTTTTAAGAAGCGAATTCTAAATAAATGAAGCAACTTCTAATCTTACCCAATGTTCCCGGTTTGGCTACGGATGCGTAACGATGGATAATATCGTCCACGAACTTCCTCAAATCACCCTAAAACCAAACCATGGATTAGAGTGATGAACAGCAGCAGCACTCAAATCAAGGATAAAGCTCATTCGAGCCTTGTCTCATTGGCTACTCTACTTACTTCATCACCATTCACCGTCTTCAGGCAATCCAAAAGTGCTTGTTTTCTGGCGTCTTGATCCGTCTTAGCGTTGACCAAAGCCGCGGCTGATGCCAACGAACCGAAGCTGTTCTTCCTGGAAGATGGTGCGGATGCGATTTTCCCAACGTAATGACGATTGATCGAGAGATTGGTTGATGAATCGGGAGCCCATTCATCGAAACGATCCACGCTTGTATCTGCAACAGAAAACTGTTACCACTGAATGATACACTATACAGACAATAAACATTACCTGCAGCAGGTTCCGGCTGTTGTTTCAGAATACTCAATACGCATCGCGCATATAAATTCGGTTCCAATCCGCAGTCGTCCAAACTTCGTTCCAGCCATTCCGTAAATTCCAACCACGATTCTTCCGGTCCACGCGGCATACTGGTGGCGTTCTCGTTGAATAATCGATCACCAATGTCCACGCAACGTCGTAGAGACATGGCTCCTGATTCGGATCGCGTATCGGCTAATTCTCCATTACCAAAACCGTTACCTCCACCATCGAATAAAGGAAATTGTGCCCGATCGTCGTTCCCATCTGACTGCACGTAAACGGAGCCACTCACGGTTGATGAAGATGTGCTCTTGTCTTCCATTCTGGTGCAAGCGTTTTCCTCCTCGTCCTCTTGAAAATTCGGCCCGAAATTTCGCGTACTTGTTGACGTTGAATGACCAGTGAACGACGACGAAGGTACAATTGGAGTGAAGGCCAATAAAATCCAAGTAATTAACCAATGGCGACGGAACGATGACAATAATGAATCGCCGCTTTCATTACCGTCGATGTCGCCGTCCACCGTGCTACTGTCCGTTGGACGAGAAGATAATTGAAATTTCGACGACGCTATTTTTGTAATGATGATGATTACACGATCTCACGACGAATACTTTCAAGAAATATAGGGGCGACGAGAATATCACTACGGAAGCCGATAGATGATAGCGTAAAGTGCCGAATATAAATCAAAATAATAGAGCGGACGACGAAATAATTAATAAACAGGTGCCACCACTACGAATAAGCAGAGTTTTTTTGCCGAGAAGGCAACCCCCGACCCTAAAAAGGGTTTGTCAACGGGGAGTTGACTTCTATTGGAAGTATCCCATCACAGCCGTCGAAAATTTTAATAACCGATTATTCCACCGTGGCCACCAATGACCACCCCAACGACTGTGAAATACAACATCTCAAATAAGAAAAAAATACGATTATTCATTTATCAAATCGCGATGCTATTTACGTAAACGCCTAACTACCCTCTCCCTTTTCGCAATTCGAGGCAATAAACATTGCGGAGACTTCGAACAGCCTCAACACATGCGCAATTATTTTTAGCGCCAAGTATCCGTCGGCGATTACAGAATATCTAAACACGAGATCCATAATTTGGACACTATCGTTCGTAATTTTATGAATGACGAAAATCCGCACTAAAAAATGATGATAAGTTCATGAAAGAAAATATTTATGTAATGAGGAAGTTCTCGGATGATGAAAATCAAAAGAACACGAAATAGCTCGGCACAGGAAATCAGAATGGAATTTTTTCGTCGATGCAACGGCGAGCAGAAAGCACGAGGAGGACTGCAGTTCCCCCCATCATGACCGTCGAGCGGAAATGAGATTCAGATATAAGTAAAATGTCACTAACACAAAAAAACAAGAACGAACGATTCTAATGAATGGCGGTAATAACATTTTGATAAACCTGTTATCCACATTCCCAAAATTAGCAAAATCATTGACATTAAATGTACGATGTAAATATTTATGATACTGAATCTCATCCATCCAGTGAAAATACGACCGCCTGTGCAGCCGCTTATAACAAAACGAAACTCGCCGCCTCTAGCTGGCTGGAAAAAAGAAGAATGCGAAATCTCCTAAATTTGGCAATATAAATTTTATAAAATATCGCCTGTAAAAATCGGATAATCCATTTTAAAATTCAACATATTTTGTTGACTTCTGTGAAGTTCGACGTGTCCAGAGCACTGTACAGGTGTTCATCATGGCGTTTGCAGTAAGTTTTATTTGTGGAAATTTGGAATTTCATGAATTATTTAAATTGTGTTTTTCTTTTCAGAATGCGGAGAATTTCAGTCTCTCATCCGATATTATCCGTCGTGTATCCAAAGAATTGAAAGAATTGACGGAAGAACCATTGGAAGGGATTAGTTTGTTGGTCAATGACAACGATATTACGGATGTACAATGTATTGTGGAAGGACCGGGTATGTAATTACTGTTTTTCTGAGCGTGCTAGCCTGGCTTAGCTATGCTGGCATCTCAGACCGAAATATTGATGAATTTTATCTTTCAGCTGGAACGCCGTATGCCGATGGTCATTTCCGTGTGAAATTATCGCTTCCGAAGGATTTCCCTCATTCACCTCCACGTGGTTATTTCTTGACGCGTATTTTCCATCCGAACGTTGCGCCGGCCAGTGGTGAAATTTGCGTCAATACGTTGAAGAAAGATTGGAAGCCGGAATTTGGAATCCGTCACAGTCTTTTGGTAAGATTTACTTGAGCTGTTCATTGGAATAATTGTGCATATTGTATCCTGTTTCAGACAATCAAATGCTTGCTTATCGTCCCGAACGCCGAATCAGCATTAAACGAGGAAGCCGGAAAGCTATTATTGGAGCAATACGACGAATATGCCAAAAGGGCGAAAATGATGACCGAAATCCACGCTCGGGCGCCCAAAGATTGTGAAATGGCTTGCGTAAGTGTTTTGCCATCCCCTTTCATATACCTTGATCTGACTGAATCTTTTTATTTCAGGCCTCGAAGCGCGATCAATCCAATGCAAGATCAGCTGCAACTTCCGGTCTCAAACGACCGTATGCTGACGGCGCAGCAGCATTTGATTCCCTGTCTTCGGGCGGCAACGAGCAATCTCAATTAATGGCCAAGAAAGCAAAGGAAAGATCGAAGAAGATGTTGAAACGTTTGTAAGCTTCGGTCCCTGGCAAGGTGTTCAAGAATACCGATCGTAAGTGACAGTGAATTCTTGTATCAATATCAGTGATGATTTACGTATATCTTTGTGTTCATGTACCAATGATGGTCGATTTACTTTTTTGGATAGATTGGATTTTCCTAATAAATGACATTGCACTAATCGATCATTGTGGATTGTTGATGATTGAGCGATCATCGCTTCGGATATTGATCAATGTTCTCGTGTTGATTGTTCTAATGAATTAATCTCTTTCTAGTATCCTTGGATCGAAATCGGAGATGGCTGGAATCGGACAGCAATTGTTGGCCGAAGCTCGCGCGTTGGTCACTCGACTTCACGACCAAGATAAATTAACTGATTCGTTATTGGCGCAATCGCAAACGTTGAACGAAAGGATCAATTGTATGAAAGAAGTAAGAATGGAATTGATCATTTTTGCGTATTCTAAAAGTTGCATTTGCTTTCAGTATCAAGAAGATTTGCACGAATTGAACGAAGTCTGCCATCAACGACCTCGATCAGCGTTGGTTCATAGCTTGCAACAAGAGAATCGACAAATCAGGTACGGATTTGCAGTTTTGGTAAAATGACACCAATTTTACCTAATCCATGGTTTTTTTTAGGCAATTGCAAGAAGAGAATCGCCAGTTGAAATTGGCCTTAGAAGAACACCAAGCGGCGTTGGATTTGATCATGTTACGATATCGTCAGCAAGTATTGCAAATGGTCAAAATGAATTGGGTGCAAAAGGCGGCCGAAAAATCCATGGATGCAAGCAGGGTAAGCATTTGGATATCAGCAGATCTTGGCTCCTGTGATTAATGGTCATTCTTTCAGGTAAGCTGTAATGGCGAAGAAATCAGCAAGCTTGTCGAGTTCGGTCACGTATTCGGTTCGTGTTTGAAATTGGGCGAAGAATCGGCGTTGAAAGATCAGGAAGAATTGGCCAGATTACAAGCCGAGAATAGGACTTTGCGTCAATTATTGAAAATCGCCGCTCCGAACGATGGTCACGCAGCCAAAGCGTTTGCTCAATTCGCTCGAGCACAACAACGATCGCAACAATCGATAGAATCCAAATGCATGGATCGCTCGAGCGGTAGTGATGCTAATAGTGCCAGTAATTCGATTAATTCAAATACTGATCTATGAGATTCATTGACTATATTCGTGTATTTTGTGCGTCCGAAGTAAATATACGTGATTTGAAAATGCCTGTTGCATGTAAATCAATGGTGGCGTCGCAGATATTTCTGAATTTGATTATCTGGTATTTTGGTAACTGATACGTGATTTCTTGACAATATAGATATGGATCCGGCGGTGAGCGTTGTGAATTTGGATGATGAAATTTCGCTCGGCCTCGAAGCAGTGGAACATGGTGAACCAACACCGAATTTATTATCGGCCGGTCCAATGGCTGGTGGCGATTTCGATACGACCAATTTGACGTCGGGTCGATCGAGTGGCGTATGCAGTAGCCCTCCGGACGGTCCAACATGGACTGAAGCTCCGGGCGAATGTATGGCAGCCGGTGATCAATTGATCAGAGACGTCATCAATCAATTGGAACGTCAATGTTCAACGTCCGAAGTATCGATCGATGTGGGAGAGAATTTACAATTGGCATCGTCGTTATTCGCCGCGTCCAATACGTCACCATCATCGGCTGCCATATTCGAGAAGAATAGTTCACCTATTCACGGCGAATCGAGGGAGAAGCAGAAATCGCCCGTGGTTTATTCAAGTGGTGCGTATTCGATGTGGATTGCCAGTGCCAAAACGAGAGAAACCTTGGCCTTGGTACCACCGTCGGCTGATGGTCGGATTTGCTACACGATGCCTGGAATTATGGTGGAGGATTCATTGGTAAGAATTTTGGCAAAGATCACGGATCATAGTGATCTTGCGATCATTGTCTAAGATCCAAACTCAGGATAGAATCTGATCATTCGCTCACGCAGTCTCTGGTTTCAGGGCGATCCAACTGCGGATGCGTTGAGGAAACACTGCAGCGATGATCCATCTCTACTGACCAATCGACGATCCCAGAAACCGATCACCCAAATCACCATTCCCGGATTATTGGAATTATTGGCCACGGGAGATTTTCGAGCTGCCATCGACGTGAGCGGAAAATTACTGAAAACATTCGGTCACGGTATGGGAAAAGCTCATCAGCCGTCCAGGAATACTGAAGAAAGTTTGAAGGTATGAAAAATTTTGATTCGTTTTTTATGAAGGTCTCAAAATGTCCACATATTTCAGATCTGGTCGATCCGATTCCATCTTCTGCTCAGCATCGGTCAATATAATTTGGCTTCAACTGAAATGGAAGCTTTCGGGAATTTGGACTCGCCCGATTTGTATTTCGAATATTATCCTGAGACGTATCGTGGAAGGAAAGGTAATATGAAGTTGGCATCGCGTTCAGATATAGTTGACCGTGCTAATTTCAGGAAGCATGGTGCCGTTTTCGATGCGATTGTTACACGCGGAATTACCGAGATTAATTGGTCAACATCAAGAATCGTTGGTGCGATTGAACCGTGTATTGGCTGTGATTAGACAGGTATGGTTTTGGATCATTGCCCCGTGTGCACTGGGTTAACGGAGAGATTTTCAGATTATCAAAAATCTCAATTCATCATCGGATATGGCCAGTGATGATCGCGATGCGGCATTGACGTTGTGGCGTCGACGTCAAAGGAAAGCGTTGCACGCGTTGGCTCGCAGTTTGATGGCTGTCAAAGTAAAGCAGGCTTCTTCTAAAATCCGATCGTACGATCAATGATCTATTGTTGCAGGATTTCCAATTGGCATCCACGATTTACGATAATCTAATGGAACACGAGGAGAACAAAATCCGGAGCGTGGCTGGTCGAATGCAATTGATGTTGGGCAATTCGAGTGCGGCCAAATTGGAATTCCAGAAATATCAAGCGTCCGGAGATGATGCCAAAACGAAATCTTTGGCTTCCATGCACGCGTGAGTGATGTTCTTATGAGTAATGGATTGCGCAATTTAACAGGAGCTTCTTATTTCAGCGGTTACATGAACGTGTTCAATAGCAATTTCACCGAAGCGTCGACGGATTTCCAAAAAGCGGCTCATTACGATCCGACAAACGTTTGCGTAAGTATTTTAGAAAAAGGTTCCATTTGTTAATAATGACGAAATGCCCCATTTCAGGCCGTCAATAACGCCGCGGTTTGCCTATTATATCTGGGACGATTGGAGGACGCGGTGCAGACGTTGGAGAGTTCGGTCCATCAATCGCCGTCCAATGCGTTGCAAGAAGGAATTTGCACAAATTTATGCACGCTCTACGAATTGGAAAGTGCACGAAGCACTCAGAAGAAAATCTCCATGTTGAAATTAGTGAATCAACATAAAGGTGATGCTTTCAATATGACATGCTTGAAATTACCAGTATGATGATCGCCTCATTTATATTATTCAAATCATGAAAAATATGTAACTAATCGCCAAAAGCGACTACTGATAATAGCGTGAGCACGAATCGCTCACTATCCAAAATCAGACAAGAAATCAATAATAGATCCTCAACCAAAATCTAATTCAGGGAATTTATTCGATCGTATCATCCAATGGGATTGGTTTTTCACATAATTGAACACGATTCGGCTGCTTTCTCGTGATCGACGACGGTCGGAATACCGGTTTGATCATCCAACGCCCAACCGGCAGGCAACGAACCGACCAAATCCTCTGGTGGATGTCCGCATGCTTGCATCTGAAAGAAAAATCTTCAGTTTTGTGGTGGATCAGAATAATACGAGATTACCTTTTGCATAATACCGATTAATCTCTCGAAACGCTGGCCCTTGACGTCGTCCGGATCATCGTCCTTCTCTTCCTCGAATTCTTTACACGCCTCTTGAATCAAACGCAACTGAGCTTCGTATCGTTCCACCAACGCTGGATCCGTTTTCTGTCGATTGGCTTCCAACCATGCCGGATACTGAAATGGAAGGATTACAGCATCTTGTATGGAAGAAGATTCCCAGCACTCACCTTGTCTCTCATTTCTTGAAGTGATGGATAAAGCGTTTCCTTGGATAATAACGTGGACATCAATCCTTGCATGAACGGTAGAAATTCGTGCTCGTATTCGGAATCGTTTTGCATGTGTCGAATGGCGTTCTCCAGCTCGTCTTCGTTGCCAGCATCCTGAAAGAGTGTACATCTGTATTTTTGAACTATGAGAAGATACTCTGATGCTTACTTGAATCTTGCGAGCTTTATCGGCCAAGAAATTCAAGTTTTGCAAAAACGCTTGCGCGAATTGAGCTTCGTCCGGACCACCAGCCGCCATCGCAGCTGCAGCAGCTGCTGTTGCATCACCACCGTCCACAGCAGCTCCGGATGCTGAAATAAAGACACCATGAATCCACGATTGCGCAGTCCAAAGGCCACTTACGCAATTCACCACCGCCAGACGTTTTGATCTGCTCCAACATGACCTTTTGCATTTCGGATAACTGACGTAGCATAATTTGAAAATCGGCCGCCGCTCGTTCGGTGGTTTCTTTGTCGTGCGATGGCGAAACGCCCAAATCCGACACGTCCACTACCTGAAAATGAATCTTCCATTAGAACGGTCCAACCAAGGTGTAAATTAAATTGATTACCTTCGGTTCCGTTCTTTCTGGCGTCGATATCCCTTTGCCGAAATCTTGCAACGAGCCTGAAAAAGATCGATTTTTAGATGACAAAGTTGTGATCGAATACAACTTTGTGTATTGCAATATGCTTGGCATCTTCGCTCATAGAATCTTCGAAATATCCACTTACTATCGAGTAATTTCGATAATTCCTCGTCGATCTTTTGATCCGAATCGCCACTGCTCTTCGAATTCGATGCTTGATTCTCCGACGACTGGTCCATGATTTCGAATAAATTGATCCGAATCTTGCCAAACGAATTTGATCACCTAAAATCGCCATACGTACACATTCATGATACCAAGTATTTCAATAATGATCAAAATATTTGGAAAACCAATATTTCAACATCCAGACCACGAGTGAATGAACTTTGCTTTTACTACCTACATCTTTGATCGATCACTACATGAATGAACACCAATAATCGCTCAGAACGCAATAAAAAAAAAACAACAACCTGTTGGTCTCATGATTACGCCTCAGATCAAAAAAAATAAACGCCTTACACGAATTAAAATGCATGAACTTTGGTCATTGGAATTTAAGCAGAATTACAGTACTTACGTTGAGCGAAAAAGGACCTGATTTCTTTCTTTTCACGCGAATACTTGATTCAGCCTTTCAAATAGGCCGCGATGGCTCGTATTGGTTCCATGTAACCCGGTATCAAATGCATTCCACGACCAATTCCGCGAGAACCAATGGGCAGTGAATCTCGATAAGCCAATTCGGGGATATTCTCGTACGATCGAATGAATTTGGGCACGATCATCATCGAATTCTTCGGCCGAGCTAAGTCGGGATTTTCCACTGAATTCTTCGGCTGATGAGATCCTTCACCATTTTCCGCAGAAATCTTGGGTTGCAATAATTCGGGAATTTCCGTCGGCCGAGGCACTGGAGGAATTTCCACCGAATTCTTCGACTGCGGCGATTCCGTAATATTCACCAACGAATCCTTCGGCTGAGAGAATTCAGCGGCCACTGGAAGCGTCGGCTGAGTCGATTCGGAAACTTCCATAGAATTCGTCGGTTGAGGTTGACCTTCCAACCAAGCCAAAACCAATTCTTTTCCCGACGTCTTGTTCAACGCAACGACGTAATCTTTGTTCGGACCGCGAGGTTCGACATTCTCCGGTTGGCCGTCTTCGTAAGCTTCGACGTAATCGTGTTCCGGGCAAAATGGCCAATCATGTTCACGAACCTATAAAACAACGTGTTAGTATGGCGAGTGCTTACGAAGCACATTGGATGCAAACAAACAAGGCATAATGATCACTTACCAATTTACGTTCCAGCAATGACCAATCAGGCCTTGGTATTCCGCCATTATCCAACCACGTTTTCATTTTTCCAGCAGCCAAACGTACCACCGATAGCGGACAACGTGTCAATGAATCGCGTTCGTGAGCACCACAACGCAAACCGGCCACCGTATCCATATCACCGCGTTCCATCAACGTATCGAAATGCATATGCTGCTGTTGTAAGGGACCGTCGCCAATGGTCGGCGGCAATTTGATCCCCTTGAATTCGAATAAGGCGTAGGTGAGGTCCTCGATCGTGGCCACGGCATGAACGCTCAATCGACGCGAATCTCCCTGCGATTTCGGCGGCTGACGATATTTCAACGACGACAATAGATCGTAGACCATCTCGAATTCTTCCGATAAGCAGTAGAACATCGGCAATACCGTCTTCGCTGGATCTCCTTTGACCTTTTGGAATACCAATTTGCTGACGGTCGATAAACTGGTCTTGGTATTGCATCCTTCGCCCGTGGCAAACTTTTCCAAATTTCCGGCGCTTCGACGGCCGGACCCGCTGCCGTCTTCGGCTAACGCGCAACAGAAATCGGAGTATTGAATAATTCCTTGATTCAACGTGAATTCGGCGATGGCCATCGTCTCGGGTACGTATTCGTCCGTTTCTATTGGCAACGACGATTGGACGGAGATCAATAAGAAGACGTGATCCATCAATTCTGAAACAGAACCAGGGAATTAGTTACGATATTGCAAATGAAGTATATAAGAAGCTCACTTTGAATATTGTCATGGTAATTCCAATTGAAGCGTTGGTACATGGTTTCGCGATCCTTCTTCCGTTTCATGAAGTCGAAATTCTTCATAAAATCCAGTTCTTCGGCGTACCGTTCCCGTTCATACATATCCCAATGTCGTGTCCAAAAACGCGGCGTACCGGTCGTCCCTTGATCCGGCAGATCGCAAACTTGACCGATGAAATCGTGCGGCGTTGTCCCTTTCAACGAACCGGCTTCGATGAATCGATAAAATTCCGTCTTGGCCTTCTGCTTCCATTCGAGCTTTTGTTCCAGCGTCAAATTCTAAAATGGGAACTTGGTTGCAGAATTCATCACATTCGCGCATTCTGTCTGAGGATTCCCTCAGTGCTGCTTGTGCTTTGAAATAATTGTGCTTAAAAAAACTCACCGGCCATATTTTCCCGGCTTCGTGAATCGCCGCTTTAATGCTTCGAAATGGACGTCCGGCTTGTTTACGTTGATCGGCCAAATGTCGAGCGTACCAGGAAAACCCATTCGGCGGTTTCGATTTGCGCGAATACGGTGCCATTTCGATAAATTGCCAAATCAAGTGATGTACAGTGTAAATTGCACTTTGATTGAATCGATATGGACAGATAAATCAATGAAATCACGATGAAATAAGCGAGGGATCAGGCGAGATAAGGAGATGACGAAATTTATTTACAAAAGGCAAAATCGGCGAAGATTTGTTGCGCACACCGGAAGACCGTTCTGGCTTGTCATAAGAAGCGATCAAGTCTGCTAGTACCGCTCGAAATTGTCAACAGCGAAAACGTGTCAAAATTTTCTAAAATTCCAAAAAAATTCTGATAATCAATGCAAAATCTTCATGCGAATCATTGTTTCACTAAGTATTATTGTTAATTTTGTTGAATTCCTTTTGCTTCTGGATGAGAACAGCGCAGGTAAAGCCATATCTGATGGCGTAGGTTTGGAAAAATCGAAATTCCTCGATTTTGAGATATCTCGAGAATTTATTTCTTCCAAGTCAATCGACCGGAACATTTACGATATTCTTACGAAATTCGGTTGGCCCGCAATTTCGGCACGGATTTCAAGGCGATTTTCAAAGAGATAGCGTTGGTTTTGGCCAATCCAATCGAAGCGTGCTCAGAATTGACGAATAATTTAGCAAATTCCGTTGTTCTTATCGACAGAGGGTAAGATTCGTTTCTGAGATTGCTAGTTTTTCATCAGCATTCCTCGTATTTTAGGGAATGTCCATTTGTGACCAAAGCGATTCATGCTGAATCTGCTGGTGCTCGTGCGGTGATCGTGACTGATACGAAAAATGAAGACGACGTAATGGTGGAAATGGTGACGGATCAAACGGACCAACGGGTCAATATTCCTGTTCTTTATTTGCCTGGCATTGATGGGTAAGCGTGCTAATTTAGAGTAATGATCATTTTACTGATCAATATTCTCGTTTTTTAGGAAACACCTTCGACATCACTTGACGTACAGCGATGAACCGATTTCGATCGCTATTCCCTTGAATTTATCCATGGTGCCTTTGGAGAATGTTCGAAAACCGCCTTGGAATTTATGGTAGCTGTGATTTGCTAGTGATATTCCAGTACTTTACCCGGGAATGCGGTTAGGTATGCTAGATTCAGTTGATTCATGATGCAAATCGCGTAAATTATTTATCTGCTGCTACCGTTCAGGCTTTTTGATGGCATTCTGGTCATTGGCCAGTTTTATATTTTCAATATTGCTCACTGCATTTGTCGTGCAAATGTCTAGTTTTCAGGAGAATTGATCGAGATGATGAAATCGACGAAAGAAGAAATGCTGGCTTGGATGTTGGACAAAGTCAAGAATTCATCGAATCCATACGAGGCCGAATCTTGGCTGGTGACGGCGAGAACGTTGGGATTGAACTACGACATTGATGTAAGTGAATTCTTCCTGGCCAACTGACAGGACAGTGATGTTCCTTCCCTTTTCAGTTATGCGCCTACAAGCTGCATTGCCAACACAAGAATGCCTCGTCTGCAGCGGAAACAATCCAGCGGATGTAAGTATTTTGTCATTGGTGAATCGTGTGACAAAACTGATTTTTTTCAGGTACATGCATTTCCCTGGCGAACCTAGATTCTGGGACGAGATCATGCTAATCATGGAGGCTGTCCGCAACGACACTGCAAACGATGAAGTTTCCTTGTTTCGAAGAGGTAATCATGGCCATGCATATGGGTGATTTGCTAATTCTAACCGAATTTTCTTGCAGCCACCTTCCAGAATTTATTATCGGACTTCCAACAAACGATTTTGTTGGATTTTGTGGAGAAACAGAAAGAGAAAGTGGAGAAATGCAGGCTACTGTTGCTGTTACTACGACTCTTTCCGGATAGCGCTGAGATGTTCGGGGTAAGCTGATGAGCATTTGCATACAGACAGGCTTCCAACGCTGAACAGAAATTTTTCAGGTACAATTGATCGACGTCTTGACCGAGTTGGAGAAGAATGCACAGACGACGGAACCGCATGAGAATGTGTACACGCAACTCTTGGGTAAGCTGTTCCTGTTCTTCACTTGGTGACTGAAAAGTCAAACGGCTCCATTTTCAGTCTGCGACGTATTGCCGGTTTTGCTTCGAAGTCCAGCATTGAAGCTATCCGAAAGCGCCTGCTTGGAACAATTGAAACGGGCGATTCGGTATTATTTGAGCGTTCTATCAGCATCTCAACGAAGAAAGCAAAGCGCTTCCAGCGGTGTGGGAACAGCCAGTGCAAGCAATAGCCCTCGTGCACCTCGAATGAAAACGTCAAGGTAAGTTGATTAGCTGAATTTCTCAACGTGCACTAATCTAAGCCTTGCTCTTTCAGCCGCGGCAGTGAGACTCCGGTTTCTGATTATCATCACCACCAGGCCGACAATCCGCCGAGTGGAAGTAGATCGAGCGATAACAATTGGGATTCTTTGTTGCAATGCTTTTCGCTGATTGCGGAAAGATGCAAATGGTCGGTTGGAAAGAAATTGAAGAGCTTCAAGTAAGCAATGTTTAGCATGGATGCTGTCAGTCAGTCCTAATAGCCGTCTTTCAGGCTCGATCATTTGCGTTCAACCATGAGCACATTGAGCGGTTCGTCAGCATCGAAGACGGAAGCCATCTTCACATCGTTATTGATATTCCTGAACTTGGTCTTCAAGTTTTCGCAACTGGTCGGTATTTCAATAATGCGAGAAGGTAAGCACTTATTGCCTCAGATGAGGGGCAGTTGAATTTACAATCGCTGCTTTTTATAGGTGCAAACATCGCAGTGGCACTGGTTCCACCAATGCTTACGGAATCACGTTTGGAATCTACGCTAAAGGATACCGATGGTGGAACTCCAGCAAAAGTATCGAAGACGGCAGTATACTTCTCCAAAGAAGAATTGGCTTCAGCTGCGTTGGTGCCATCGTCGGAAACGGACAAAACGTTATCGGAGATATTCTCAGTGGGAACCATGTGTTTGAAATTATTGGATGGCACTAATCGGGACGAACTCGTGGAGAAGCTGATACCATCGGAGAAACGCGTTTGGGTAAAGCAATTCGTCAGGAACAGCACCCTGCTGAGCGGCGATTATCGTCGAATGGTCAAGGAATTGGAGAAACCTGCTGGCGGTGGTAAAGACAAACCGACGGTATTGATCAGCGAGAAACTGCAACTGGCCGCCTGCTACTTGGCGTTGGAAAAGAACACGGACAGCGTCAAAACGTTATTGGACTTGGTGGAATCAGCATTCTCATCCGGATTACGAACGGGAATTATTCTATCATTCGCATCCGAAAAGTGGCACTTCGCATTCGTCTCTGAAGCACAACTGCTGTCGTACACCATCCGATGCGTCATCTATTGTTTGGGAAAACGATTGATGGAGCCGACGAAGTTCAACGACGCCATGCTGGGACATTCGATCGTGCTGAGTCAATACGATTGGCCGAAATTGTATTGGTTATTCACGACCATGATGGGCACGATTGCCGCCATACCGTCGCAGAAGAAGACACGATTCACGTACCCAAAATTATTCTCATACATCCATCGGATCGAGATGTTGGAAGAAATCGCATATTTGAATGCGAACAAGGCCACGGAATTCGTTTTGGATATCACCGAAACCGAGACCACCAGGAAGATTGGAGCCAGCACTCGGCATAGTGTCAAAGGTCAAACGGACGAGGTCAGATCCACGTTGGAAGCTCACGCCAGCGTCTCCGGAAGTTCCACAGCACCGTCATTGTACGAAATATTTCTGGTATTCTTGAATGAACAGAAGGCATCTTTGATTGAATTACTGTGAGAAATGATGGATGTCTTTTGGTCTGATTGTCCAGTAAAATCACTGCGTCATCACATGCCTGCTTTATGATCATAACCCGTTTTACGGGATTGTATTTTCCCAATGTTGCGCAATATTGCTGTGATCTCCATTTTTTTCAGAATTCCTCAAAATGGACGTAACCGGTTTATTTTTGGCCACGGTGAAAATGGTCAAGACGAGGAATAAAGCGTTGGATGCGGCTCCAGCAATGGCCAGGCAACGATTACGAGAAACGTGCCATTTCACTCAACAAGCCAAAGCTATCGTAAGTGATTTGCTGTTTCTGAAGGCTGTGAATAATTCGTGGTTATTTTTTAGGTCAAAGACGTGACTCAATTGCGCGATTTCCTATTATCGCATCGAAAGGATTATATCAACATTGAGTAAATGGATTTTGAATCTGCTGATTTGGATATTAGATGATCCATGGCTGTTTTCAGCCACGTGTTGGACGGTGCATCCTCGTTATCCGATTACGAACGCGATCAAATCGATACTCAATCGCAAACTATCCTCAAGACGTGCACGTATGTTCTGAAGAATTTGAGGAATTCGGGTAAGCTTTGGATACTGTAGGCAGAGCTATCTTCTAATTCGAATTTGCATTTCAGTGCGGTTGGAGAAATGTTCGACCGAACGTTATCAACACCGTCAAGAAATGGTCGAGATTGTATCAGCATATTTGACAGGTATGGCTGTACTTTTGGCAAGTCATCATTACGACGATGATATCCATTTTAGCTGTGGCCAAGATTTATGGAGAGCAGAAGGCGATTCGTGTCAATCGAGTTGTGGATATGAAGAAACTGTAAGTAGAGTATTTGATTCATGAGCATTGAATCTCTAATCAGAACTCTTTGCAGATATCGATTGGGGAACATGGTCAAGTTCATTGACGCTTCCAAGAAACGAACTCAAGCTTTGGTCGATGCGACGCTTGCAATGGCACCACCAACGCGGGATGCTAAAGACGCCACGCCAGCTGGAAAGACGCCGATTCCTGAAAGTCGTGAATCAACGCCAGCAGCCGCAGCTCCAAAAAGTGTCCAACCAGAACCCACTGTTGTGAGGCGTCGTCTAGTGGCTGGTGCTGTCAAAGTTGAAGGTGAGTCTGAACAAATGCTTCCATGTCATTGGATGCAGCCACAAGCGCATTCTGACCTGTGTGGTCTGGTTCAGCTAATCCAAACTGAGCATCCATCTGAAGTCCCACTCGTTTCAGGTGATAAAACCACTCCGGATGCAGAAGATTCGGAGAATTTGCAACCGCCCGTCGAAGAGAAGCGTATCAATAAGAAACTGGCGGCCTTGGAAGAAGATGTACATCGTCAAGAAGAAGAATGGAAGAATTATCGTTCCACGTTGACCGACGGTGAACGGAAGCAGCTGACCGTGGAGAAAGATCAAATGTTGGACGAATTGCGCGGAATGGCTGACGAAATACAGTAAGCATTTACATTTTCACTCTGGCTCGCATTCGAGCATCACTTTTTCAGGATGTTGGAAGGCAAAGTGATGGAGATCGCGCAATTACAAGATATTTTCACGACCAAAGTACTGGAGCAGGTAAGTTGAAGTAAATCAGTCGAATTCGGCCGCTATCAGCCTCTCGGTTTCAGGAGCAAGATATCATCCGTATCAACGAAGTGGCTATTCATACGACCGAAAATATCAAAGCTGGCAATGAATCCATACGAGAGGTGAGACGAAACACTCATTTCATACATGAAAATACATGCCTGTCATTTCAGGCGATGAAAAAGAAAGCCGGATTTCGAGTTTATATTCTATTCTTCCTACTGGTGATGTCATTCACCCTATTATTCCTGGACTGGTATAATCCATGAATCATTCATCGATCGCAGTGATAAGCGACACGTGATATTGGCAATGTATTATTGATCAAGTATATCGGTGTTTCTTCTTTACTCGTATTGTACGAGGCCTTTCCGCAGGATAAGGTTGGCGTATGTGCTGGTTTCCCTGAAATATAAATATTTTTGAAAATTTGAAAAAGCGTGATCATTTTTCGCTTACCCCGTATGAACTACGGCGAATGCTTTCTTGGCACATTCATAGAATTGGAATCGTTCGATTTTGTGCAGTGGTATCTGAAATGATGTCCTTTTAGCGACTGATCAATGGAATATGATCAATATTTACTTGTCTTCCATCCAAATTCGTGATAACGTCTTTGTACGTATTCCAAATTTCTGGATCGCCTCGACTCTTGTCCGATTCGACCAAATCCATCACTGCGGCAGGTTGACCACGCTGAAAATAGTGATTTTGATTCAGGGTTCTCAGAAAAATCGATATAATCAAGCTTACTGTTCCGATATCGTAAGTATCCAATGGGAATAGCTTCAGTACGGATTTGAGCAAATCCGGTATCCGTAATCCTAAAAGAGATATCCTGGATACGAGATCCAAAATACACGAAATTTTGCTTACCATCGGCTCTGATTTCCTTCGCACCATTTTTGCATATTGAACTCGTCGGAAAGTGAATATCAGCGAAAACTGAAACAAATCCATTCAGTATCACAGTATATCCAAATCAGCAAATCGCTTACCAATCTCATCACCATGACCCATTGATGATAGAACGAATAGTAATTCCGGACTGATATTGGCTGCGATTCCTTTGAGACCCATCGCATTGAACTCCTGAAATCGGATTACATCATTCACGATACCAAATATTGATCAAGAAAATCATGCCAGTAAGGCGAAGATCATGAAATCAGGTACGGAGTAATCTCAAAATTCTTATTATCAACCATCAATAACAACATTTTCACCCAACCGCAAATAAACATCCTCATCTCCATTCGATCACCTTGATCATTACGATCGCCTTTAACGTTTTCGACGCAACGATAACGTATTCCTGCGCAACCAGTTCTTGTGACGGCTTCCTCCGGTCGTCTTCGAAAAACGATGTCCTGAAACGATATCCATGATCAGGATATGAAGATTGACTGAAATCAAACTAGCCTACCTTTTCCGAGACCACGCGATTTGCGTCCAGCCGACGTCAATCCACGCATTTCACGATGTTTCATATGAGAAGCGCAAATCCATTGGATCTTCGCATCGCGACGAATAGCCTTGTGGTACGGATCCACCAGAATGACTTCGTAGAATTTGAACGTTGAATCTTGACCGACCCAATACGAATTCAATACGCGCAGTGCACCGCATCGGCGTCCAACGCGTTCCTGAAATATAAATACGGTTATAATGAGTGTGAAAATAATTTGCAGTAATTGCATTACCTCAGCAACAGATTGGGTACTGCGTTCGAATTTCAATTGGTTGACGCCGTGATTCTTCGGTTTGCCGTACGTTTGACCTTTGACAACCGGACGTTTTCGACCACCGCGGCGTACACGAACGCGATAAATGACGAAACCTGAAATATAAACTCATTACATTGATGAATGTGAACCCATGAATTGTGCAGCATTTGTAACGGAATCAGGGAATAAATTGATTTTCCCGTGTTAAATCATCGACGATGATGAAAATACTGTTTCGAGACATGCTATCACAAAATTTTACATCGAAGAAACTCACCTTGTTTAGTCCGATATCCCATGCGTCGAGCTTTTTCCGGCCTCGTCGGATGCGGAATTCGATGAACGGACGATAATTGACGATATTGCCACGTACGAACGCGCAATAAAAATCGCATAACGTCCGATTGCTTCTTACGCCAAATTTCTTGCATATATTTATACGCTCCCATTTTCTCGATTCTAATCAATCAATAATGATGGAATTTATTGAAATAAAATTCTCCAAAATCATGGAAATTCCATTTTTCCAGGTTTCAGTGCAACAATGCAAGCTGCTTATGTCAAAACGCATGGTTGACCTGCGAATCAGGATCAGTTTAAGATTGCGAGGAAATGATATTGATGACAATCAGCAGGATGAATATTTTCGTAGAATAGTTCTGTCGATTTTAATGAAAAGGAATATATTATTATCACCTGATTTGCTTATATTTTTCCTCGCATCCAATTCTTATATTTCCATCCTATCTGAATCTCGTCTGTTTACGCACCCCAGCAATTTCCATTTTAGGACTTCCGCCCGTTTTATTCTTCTCATTAGAATTTCTCCAGTTTTAGTACAATCTCTCCAAGTTCTGTGAATTCTCTCTCGTTCATTCGAAATTCAGAAAATCCAAAAAATGGGTCGATATAGCGAATTATTTCGATTGCAACCGGATCCGTTCGATAATAAAATGCCGCCCGTTCATTTACGCGTATGTTTATTCCGGAACGTCGTCAACGCGGTTGAATTGAGGAAATTATTGGCGGAAGGGAGATTACAATGCAGTTTGATCAGAGCCGAAATGGTGAGTAGCACTTTTGAATAGATTTTGGCATGTTTTTTTGCTGAATGAGGCATTGCTTGTTTGAATTGCAAATAGTTTACCTCTACTGCATCTTCATAGCTGATCAAAATTGCTAGAATTTATCAATAGCCAACTAGTAGACGAGCCTGCTGCGATTTTTATCGTGGCCTATTACCTAGTATCTGATACGCCGTTCAGCATGGATTATCATTGCTTAGCATAGTTCTGATAGGCAACTTTGTCCTTCTCTAGTTTATTAGCCTAGTCCATATCTGCTATAGTGCTTTTCCATCGTCGTGATTGCGTACAACATACATCACGACCGGATAATCGAATTTTGGAAATGTAATATAATCCTCGTATATCCTTTCTCATCAAGCTCGTCGTTGGCTCTTGCCGTTTTCATTTTTTTTTTCACGAGCTTGCCCTTGAAAGGCGAGCCTATAGTCTGTTCACCGAAAGATGCGACTTCCCCAGGTAAATAGGGAGTCCTTATCAGTCAGCACCAGAGCTGAACA
>JAQIWJ010000211.1:0-28345 GCA_034695185.1 Discolaimus major
ATTTTGATTCCGCTGCGGAGCGCACACCCTAGAACCCGCAACCCGCAGTGCCCGGTCCAGGTAAATGTGCAATAGGTGTTTTGCGGGAAATTTAAATTCCGGGCACCGCGGATGTCTCTATTTTGTCTAGTATATTTTCGATTATTCATCTAATTTCTTTGATTCATATTTTTGCAATACCACTGAATTCTTTCTTTCCATCACTGGGATGAACATCTGAAATATTTTTTATCAGCTTCGACAAGCAAGTTTTGTGAATTTTTGCTGTTCGATATTTTGACCTTTCATCTACCGTACGCCTGTGCAATATTGTCTCCAAAGTCAAAAAAGCCTGCATCTACAGTATGCCTGTGCAGTGCTAAGGCTGATTATCTTGTCAAAAGCCCCGACCAAATACTGACCTGCGAAAATGCGTAAAGCAAAGAGATGAATAATCCTTGGAACATGGAGCAAAATGCGGCCACGTAATTCAAACTGGCCAGCACGTGTAAATTATGAATATTCGGTGCGTAGAAGAACATATCCAACGCGAAGGGTAGTGATAGGAAAATCAACACCACGAATTCAATGATCAATTGCCATTTTTGGCGATTCAATTCCTGGAGTATATCCGAAGTTGGTGACATTGTCGACGTTGATAGCATTGCGTCCGATTCGGGGCACGCCGTTTCTTGATCATTCTCGATCAATGGTCGATCACTGATATGCACTTCGGATTGGGTTTTATGAGAATATCGAAATACGATCACCAGGCCGGCCATCAGTAATACGGCGGATAGCTGAGAAATCGCGCAATCAATCATTGATAAACTAATTCTAGGATTAGCTTACAAAAAGCGTGATTAGCTGCGGTACTAGAACCGACCAATATTCGCTGCTGTGATAGTACAATTCAGGGCATCTACAATGACCTGGTCATTTATCGATTTTTGCAGAAATTTTCATAGGTATACCCTGCTGATTTTGACTTGTGATCGTTCGAAATTAATCCGGATAACCATGAGATACTAGCCAATATTGGTGCAACTAAAATCAGTGCATATGTGCGCTAATTTTTGAATAGAAATGCATCATCATACTGTATCCAGAAAATAAATACGGACACGATTTCAGCGTCCGCCTTCTTCTCAACCAAATAATCACTGCGTAAAAGGCGGTGAAGCATCGAAAGAAGAACCAGAAATTGACGCATGATTTGAAGAATTCCAATAGAAAGTACCAGACTTCGCACCAGCCTCTCTGAAAAAGCATTGCTTTTGTAGGCGTACTGTATTTCTACGAAATTCTATAGGATTACTGTATGAGCAGAAAACGACGAGCCAGCTGTCGTTGTGTCAAATAGGACGATGCATTTGATCACGGCGCAGAGAAGAATGGAAATCAGGACATAAATTCTGACTAGATTTTGTGGCAATTGGAACCGCCTGAAATCGGAAGATTCAAAATTACGGAATATCGATTGATCATACATACCCGAGTCGATGAAGCAAATACAGCGTTGCGCATAGGATTAAAATTGTGATCAAAAGGCCAACGGCTTCCAATTGCCTGGCACCTTTTTGAATTGCAGCAACGCTTTCGAGAAGACCAGCCTGCAAAAAATCGCTTCCGTTGATATTTTTGAATTAATTGGCAGGATTCTTGTGCTAAAAATCTACGAAGCAATACTTGCTTCAGTATCAGACGAAACGTGAATCACATTTGCACCATGCCCGTTCCCATTGGGTGATAAAATTTGATAATCCCCAAGTTGAGGTGCGATAGATGGATTAGCTAATTTTTCCGCATTGAAACATTGAGAATAATCCGACCAACTGACCACTTCCACTTGGCCGTTGTTGCGTGCGAATCCCTTTTGACGGCAGTGCCTTTCAGCAAAGCCTGAAAGGTGCTTGGATTTTTTGAAATTGCGCAATTTGGTGGGATACAAAAACGCACCTGTTGGCAAAAATCCAGGCAATACTGGACAGTGCAATCTTATACTTCGATTCAAAGGTATTAATGGCCAACATAAGATCGTATCCCAGGTTACATTGCAAAATGGTGAATTGCCTAAAAATGTTTTTTTTTTCATGATCGATCGATCATGTATCGATCAGAAATACCATCCTCCAATGTATGCGCCGCATCTGCCATACTCCATTGTGATTGACATTCTCGTTCGTTCAATAAGAAACCCGTATCCGTTGATGGAAGCATTACTAGTGTTCAACCTGCTTCTCAAGGATAACAAGGTTCAAAGATTTGCAATTGAACGTAAGAAATTATGAGGAAGCCATTCGGCCTAGGATTTCGACTAAACCCTCCAACATCTGGACCATGAGGGTAAAATGGGAAGCCTTGGGTTGAAAGCGATGTTTAGCTTCGCGTACTATTCGTGTGCCAATACTTTCGGGGCGGATGTTATCCCTCATTTTCACCAGCGGCTATATTTGTCCTTTCAAACATTCGTATGACGTCGAACCACCGGCATCAGCTGTTCCCCCACAGAATTGAATGAATGAACCAAAAGTCAAATTCACTCTTGGAATTAGAATAGAGCCAGAAGCAGTGAATCGTAATTTATGCAAAATTCAAATTTCGACCAAAAAGTGGTGCTAAACTTGACTGGAAAAATTGAATGAAAGGAATGATAATAATGAGGTTCTGTCTATCTCTAAGGAATATTCCTGTGCATAGAATCCAATTACGCGATTAGGCATTTTCGAAGCTATGCTAATCACGGATCCAATTAAAAGGCAAATTTGAAATTACACATCACTTTAATGGCACCAAGATTACATAATCATGCCAGTGATTGCCATGACCAAAATTAAGCGTGAGCTAATTTCTTACAGTTTTGAAATAGCCACTCTCGTCTCATCAGTATTTAGAATCAGGCGTACTGTAACCGCTCGTTCAATGCATAAGAAATCATGTGACGTCATTATACAGCAAAAATGCCAACCAAACCCAAATGAACATTTTCATATCACAAAATGCATCATACGCCTTGTGCGTTCTCTTTCGCATATCTGAAAGATGCATCCGTCTTATTTGCACGATTTTCAGAATCTTTGCTTTTACCAAAAGCAAACTGTATAACGCAACAATCCACAGGCCATAGGTCATTTGAAGAATTTGATATGCCGTATCATGGGTCTCATTGAAGAAGAAATATTGACCAGCAGCATATTTCAGCATTTGGAAAAGCGATAATACTTGCACTGGTTGGCTGACTAGCCAATTGATCAGGCATGGCGTGAATCTGAAATTAGGGCCATGTTTTGCTTTGGGTGAATGCCAAAGATAGGCTTGCACGAAAATTTGCATTTTAAGCAATCATTTTTGCATTAACAAAGCTATGAAATATCAGCCAGTTTTTCAATCAACTCACCTGGCCTTCCCTGGTCTCAAATATTTCGGCATACAAAATACGATGACCAAACAGAATGCACAAAATGCGGTCATCTGAAATGGTTAATCTCAATCACAGCTATTACAATTGTCATTTACCATTGATAAAAAGCAATTCGGCATTCCGGTAGTCAATTCATAGCGGTTCCGTTCGAAACAGCTGAAAATGGCTCTTTCAGGATGATGCTGGCAATGGTCAGAATGAAAAAATACCCCAAATTATTTTGACGATGTACCAGTTTGAATGTTAGCCATAAACCGGCGAATGTGATTGGATACACTGAAAATTTTTAGCTGAACTGATGTTGACCGCAGGTCATTGGCAGATGCCCAAGTGGACTTGTGCTGTAATTTACAGCATGGGTAAAGGGCACTTTGTAACAAGCATGTGTTTTTTCACTGGCAGATACACGGTCAGGCCCTGCCCTTCACGTACTCAATCCAGGCACTAAATACGAGCCAAAATTTGATCTTTGATAAATTTCATTGACATTCGCACGACGTGATACTGATACGATCAGATATATGCATTCTACGCTCAACCATACGACCACTGAACATAATGCGAATTCTTGAAGAAATTGCAATGTCTCGCATAAACCGGGCTAAACCAAGGATTATGGATTTATGGATAAAGCAGATTTTTGCGTTGGTAGAGGGATCATGGCTCTGAGCAGCCACATTTTTCATGGCCATTTCCTTGCGCCATGATCAATCAATGCATGGATTGCGAGATCTTACCGAAATGAACACTAAATGCTTCGGTATTCCTCCGGTCGTGGATGATAATAAAAATGTCACGATAGGCGTGGTGGTTTTTGCATCACGCAATTCCACTGTACGAGTGAGTGACCAATATTTATCCAGGAATAGAACTCCTGATACGATATTAGCTAATATCACCGATACGATTACGCCGAAACGACGTTCACTTTCATATTTCCTCAGGCCGAAATAGCTAAAATTCGAATATGGATCATAAATCTACGATTTGGCGAAATGCCAGCTTACATCAAGGCAGCTGCCAATGCCGTTGCAAAAATGGCAGTCAAAAAGCATAAACATGCTCCGGCTAATGCGATATCGATTGAATTTGGTAAAGATATATCCAACGTATAGCAAACTTTTTGAATGAGGCTAGATGAAGTGGACATTGCTGAGGGATAAACTGAATTTTCAAGATGGCCTTCACTGCACTATAGAACAGGGTGAATGCCTTTTATTAGTCGGGTCTATTCTGGCATCACCATCAGTGCAGAATATTCAGAAAAGGTGATTGCAATGCGAAATATTCATTGACACGGGTTAGACAACTGTTTTCAATACTTCATTTCGGAGGAAAACGGTGATATTCTGGTGCAATCGTCTGACATGATCAGCAGTTGGCGTTGAATATCTTTGGCATCCGTCGAATTTGCTCAGAATAGAATCAGGGGCTTTGAAAGAAGAAAATATACTCGTCCATTTTTAGATAACTTTTTTCATTTACAGGCATAGATTGAGACGAGAAGTGAATTTCTAATTAAATAGCAGGTATGCAAATTTAGACGAATAACATTCCAAATTTTCTTCGGATTCAAGTGTGCTGAAATCTCAGCATTTATCAACAGCAGGTATACTGTAACCGCTTCACATGTAGGATAAAAACCAGTGTGTAACCGCTCTGCAAGCATGCTAATTAGCATTAATCAATTTTTATTAATTGCATAAAGATGCATTCGATTTTCTTCCAATATGACGGCTCGATTTCCACTGTACGTTGAGTGGCAGGTCTGACAGGCATTAGCCAATCAGAGTCGAGTTTAGGGTCACGTGACGTTGAGGTCAAAGCTTTTGATGAGTGTAAAAAACTCAATTTTCATGCACATCGCATGAAAAATAGTGCATCAAATAGAGGAAATTCTCCTCTATTATTTTCTATATAACTTATATCAAATCACTCACTTTGATCTATCGAAAATCGATTTCCACTTTTCGACGTCACTCAATGCAATAGCAACACCCGACTGGTTCCAGATGTGTGCAGTGCGGCTCCGCACATTACGAGCCTGTTATTCTAAGTAAAGCCATGCATTAACGAAAGCACGCATTCTCATTCGTGTTTCCTGTCGAGTTGCGGAATGGTTGCTTCAGTGGAATGATGGATAAGCGTAAACCCTGTTTTTAATGACCTTAGGAGAACCCGCAGTGGATTCTTACTTCAATTTGCGGGCCCGGACTGAAGAAAGCCTATTCTTTAGTGTGTGCGTGCGCGGATTTTAGTCCGCAAATTGAACGAACACACACCTGCGGGTTCTCCTAAGGTCATTAAAAACAGGGTTTACGAATTCCTGTTTGGCCTTTCTCACGTTGATTGCCCTGACTCAAATTCTCCCAGTATCAGCGTTCCCAGTGATCTCGGAAATAGGAAATTCATCGGCCATCTATGCGGAGAATGAATTGGCGGTGATTCGAATCCTGAATGATTCCCTGACGATGGACAATCGAATGTACAATGCCAGCGTGATTATTGGGAATTATTACATATTCAATGATTCCGGAATGGAGACGAACGGTACGGACAATAATTCGACCATGTACGATGAAAACAAAAGCATTGGAAGCATATTGTCTGCGATCGGGAGCGGAGTTAAGGAAGCGGTCAAAGGACTCGTCAAATTCTTGGTTAAAATCGGGAAAGCGTTGGCCAAACTGGCGTCGAACATGTGGAAATTCATCAAGAAAGCGGTGAGCAAAGTATTCACATGGGCCAAGGAAGTGGTGAGGTTCGCCATCGAGATGGCACCGTTGGCATTCTCAATCTACATGGGTCTCAAGCAGATGAAGCTGAGGGAGCAACAGTATTCTGAACGAGTGAAACAAGAGGCCATCCAACAACAACAAGCACCGGACAGAAGCCCCAAAGGCGACAATCCTGGCTACAATCCGAACGCCATTCCACAAGGAAATTCCAACATGATCTACGATCCACACCAAGGCACAATCTTCGGCGTTCCAACCTGGGCGTACGGCATCATTGCGGCCATCGTGGTCGTCATGATCGGCGCATGTGTTGGATTCATGTATTTCACCGGAAAGAAGGACTACAGCAATCGACGCGATCGACGCCGACGTCGACGAGGCGGCTACGATGATGACGACGACGACTTGGACGAGGATTTGGACGATGATCTGGACGAGGAAATTCAACCAATTACCCAAATGTCCCAGCAGACCCGAATGGACAGTGCAATGCCAACGTCCGCCTATGGTACAAGTGCGGATGCATCGAACATGGCTACTCCAAGGACCATGGCCGATGGCGGTGTGACTCAAACGACCCAAACACGAACTGGTGCAAGGAAGAAGAAACCAAAAATTCGCCAACTCTTGGATCGAATGGAGAATTCGTTGTACGCTCCGAAGAAAACGCCAGGCGCACGTGGCTTAGGAAAGAAATCCGGTCCATTCCAAGCAACCAGGGAGCCAAGTGAAAAGCGACCAACGTCCGACAAAGAGGAATCCGAAAAGGTGGAACCCGTCTGGAAGAAAGCCGTTGCCAAATCGAAGACCATACCGAAATCGCCGAGATCGAAGGTTGCTCCAAAATCTCCGAGGTCGAAGACGTTACCGAAATCGCCCAGATCGAAGATTGCATCGAAATCGAAGACGGTATCGAGATCACCGAAATCGAAGATTGCACCGAAATCGAAATCGAAGGTCGTACCGAAATCGCCGAGATCGAAGGTTGTATCGAAATCACCGAGGTCGAAGACGGTACCGAAATCGCCGAAATCAGGAAAGATGACCAAAAGGCGGAATCTCTGAAAAGCGAAGTCGGCGCAAAGAAGAAAACGACTCCGAAAAAGAAAACTGTGAGTGATTCAAATGAGCTCAAGATGGTTTTTCTGTAATTCGTGTCTCGATTCTTGCCCTGCGTGGCAAACGGTGTCCATTTCTTGTACTCGTATGAATGATCATGTGAAATTCAAACCATGACCGACTGAAATCTTGGTGTGATTTTTGTCAACAAGCAGTTGAAACTGCGCGTACATTTTGATTATGCTGAATGTAATGAATGCGCAGAAATCAATATTTTATTCGATAAATCGATATATCTTCATCTGTAGCCGCTCCTTGGAGAGGCGGAGCTTTCACCTGATTGGCCAGAGGCCGCCTCGACGGGTTCGATTCCCGCTACAGTCATAAAATTTTTTGCGTCTCATGTTCTACAGTACACCATGTAAAAAATGCAAATTGCTTCTCATGAATTGTTTTCATGAGTCTTCTGACAAATGCAAAAATCAATGGTCACATCTGACCTTATCCCTGTATTGATCTTTCCTTCCATTTCTAATTCCCAAATACGTGCTGAATAAATCCCAGGTAGATGAATGCAGAGCATT
This sequence comes from Discolaimus major, assembly GCA_034695185.1. NCBI lineage: Eukaryota > Metazoa > Nematoda > Enoplea > Dorylaimida > Qudsianematidae > Discolaimus > Discolaimus major. Next base: position 7,782 of record JAQIWJ010000211.1, read on the forward strand.
TTTTACAGTCCAATACCAGCAGGAACTGGTTTTTCGATAACGTTTGCCAGACAAAACACAGACTCTGATGTTCTCGTTTTCAGTTTGGTGAATTTCCAGTTCGTAGAAAGGGTGGATGTAAATTCGGGTACCACAGAACACATGAATCTTGGCATTGCTTAGATTTGCCTATTCATTTATTTGCACCCATAATCACTGCTTCCCAATTTATCCCTAATCCATAGGATTTTCCATAGCTAATATTCTTTGCCTTTATCCTAGTCCCTGATGTTTCAGTATACTTCTACTCATACTGAAACCCCATACTTAAATTATTTTTAATATAAGTATACTCTACTTATACTCTAATTAAGCGTTTTTAAGGATTTCTTTAAGTATACTGCTACTCTAATCCAAACTTAAATTATTTTGAAAATCAGTATACTCTAATTAAATTAAAATCCTATACTGAAACATCAGGGATCCTAGTGATCTTTTTTATCAGTGCTCTAAGAAATCCTTATATCAGGCTCTCGAATCATCTGCTCAAAACTTCAATCCTCAGCTTATGAAAATGTCCGTTCATCCGAAATTCTTCAACGAACCCGATACATGCCGTACATTCGCATTGGAAGTGGAAAATCGTAAATTCTGGATATCTCGCGAAACGTTGGCCAATTACAGCCTAGTATTCAAGAATATGTTGTACGGTCAACAATTCTCGGAATCCAAAGAGAATATTGTGAAATTGCACAACAAGAGAGCCGAGGATATCCAAGAATTATTGCTATGCTTAATTCCCACTCCCACGATCAAGCCAATCGACGATACGAATATGCATTTGATGTTGGCATTCTCGGATGAATACGGGATCATGGATTTACATCAACGCGTGGAATCGTTCTTGATCACTAAATTGGAGAAATCGGAATACGACGAAGAATCGTTATTGGCCATGTTACGTGCAGCCTGCAATCACGGTTTACGCAAATTATTGAAACCGTGCATCGAGAAATGCATCAAGGAATTCACCATGCATCAATTGGAAGAAGCGTGCGAAGATTTGCCGAAAGCTCTGATCAGCATCATTCATTTGTGCAGCCTGGATCCACTACCGGTACAATGGAAGGAATTGCCAGCCAATACTCATGGGCCATGCGAGAAATGCACGAATATCAATCAACTCGTTTGGCATTGCGTATATTGCTGCCAAAATTTCTGTGCTCCATGCGGCAAATCTGGCCACAAGAGACCGATTTGCAACGAGGTGATCAAGAAAGTGATCGAACGCGAAAAAATGGATAAAGCAGTGGATGTTATGTTGGACAGTATTTGTGCTACTCGTCTGAATGTGGCGGAATAAGGGGGATTGCATTATGGCATGGAGGTGATTCAGGATTGATACGAAGGTGAAATTTGATAACATTCAAAAGTCGATTCATAATACGTAAATTTTCATGTAACCCTGCAGTTGCAATTTCAAGTTGACTATCGTGGATTTTTTTTTTGAAAATTTCAATATAATAATTTCTTATTTGCTTGGTCTCTCAATTGAACAGGTTTGGCCTGATTATTTCTTATCATGTTCTTGACATTTTATATGCGTATGCAATTGTGGATATCCCACTAAAGCCATGGATTTATTTGCAATTAGGATATTGTGATAAGCTGGCAATAAGGGACCTGCATGCCCAATATGAACGTCAAGCTAAAATCAGTATTTTCATGTCCAGTGATTAGATCTAATTCTATTAAAAAACTTGAAAATGTTTCATCTGCCGTTGAAGTGACTAGCTTGAAAGCTTTCTCAGAATGAGAACAAGGCCTGTTCTAGCTTATCAGCTTGGTGTATATTCGCCTATGCTGTAAAATACAGGAAAGCCCACATGGGATTTGAGAAGCATAATTACTTGGGCATGATATAATCCATGCTAATCGAGCATGCATTTTTCAGCATCCAAGTCTACAGGACGAATCCTATGAGGTTCGGCAGAATGCGAATCCATATAAACCACTTTCAAGCTATGAATGTATAGAAATTCACGCTTCCTTAGTCAGCTAAAGAGCAGTCACAAAAATTGTGCTTCATTCTTGCATAAAACGCACAATAATAATCATACTGTATTTGCTTTTCATATTCGACTAGCACGAAATGGCGCCTTCCTTAGCGAGTTCTAACCGTGCAGCTGTCAAAATCCAGCCCATCTAAGGCCATGTATTCTACGATGCATAAAGCCATGGTCGAATATTCCACTCGTTTTGGTATGGCTATGGTCACATGAAAGCATCTCGTGCTTAGCTACGAATTGTCTCAGGCGGGGGGTGACGTTTACGTTGGTCCACTGTGCGGAATGAACATCTGCAGCTGGACACGACGTCAACGTTAGCTGTAGAAGGGACGATCTGACCATCGGCTGGCACGTCCATGCATGAAGCGATCCCAATTGACGAGGCGAGAATCTGCCTTCTTACTGCTTATACATTTACCCATACGCTAGTAGACAAAGGCAGAATACCGTTTCTGTACATTTCTATCCCCCCACCCATCGGGGGTTTTTGTTAGCCGTTTATTCACTCGCGAATAAACATCAGATACGTTCCCAGTTTTCGAGTTCCGTTTTGCACTAGAAACTAACCGTCCGTCTACGCGTTTGCTGACCATCGTCCATATACCGTACGTCAGTATACAGTACTATCCGTCCATTGAATTTGTTCAAGAACTTCATTGTTGCTCAGTCAGAGATCAACAGGGACGAGAATACTTTGTCCATTCCGTGGTTCCGAATACTTCGTTCCTTTTTACACACTCCTCCCTTTCGGAAAAGCGTATTCAAATAAGCATTTCTGGGCCTCCTAGAATTTCAACCGTTCACGGCGCAGGGCCAAAACCGAAATCACAACCGACAGAGAGAAGCTAAACTTTATTTATCCAGTCCAGTCCAGTGCTGAGTTATGACAAAAGGTGACCAACGTTGTTGTTCGAGCAGGCTACTTTCCGTCGGTGACCTCTAGACTTTCATGGTGGTCAGTTTGGAGGAAATTTTCAATGACTCCTATTCAAATTGACGCGTGACCGGGTTTCTGTTGGAGATTTTAGTGACCGCCATTTTCGACCGACCACTGAAGGATTTACTTTAGCCCTCCATTCTGCTTATTCACTGCTTAGTGGCTCAAGATCCGGACGTTAGCTGGGTCACTGACCATCAATATTCGGATTAGTGGATATTTTAGCATCACATTTTATAGCCAAATTATATTGGCTCCCTCCTGATTTGACGAGCATTTCTGAATCGATTAATCAGTATCAAAATCATCAGTGAAATTTGCACTATCATCACACTGATTGCATCCTAATTCGGATCGTGCGTTCGATTGCTTGGCTTATTTTGCATTTGCATACGCGGACACTTGAAATATTACTGACCCAAAATGTGTATAAAAACCATGGCCACAACGAATCATTGGCTGATAAAATCGATACTCATATCATTATCAACGATTTGCATGATCGGTCGAGGTAAATTCGCTTTTATCTGCTTTCATGCTTTTCGCTTTGCTTTAATCATCTCGTGACGGTTCCTCATGCTTTTCCATGCCTTTTCTGTCTGGGCGTGTCTTTCTTCATCAACGTCACGAAAAATGGACAGACGGTTTCATAGAGACATTGGGGGGGGGGGTTCATATTTGCACAGATTGCGGCGTGACGTATTGGGGCTGCTTTTATGGATACGCGAGATCCCGCGAAGCTGCTTGAACGTGACTTAATGGCAGCTGTCCCATTTTCGTGGATAATCACAATAGCCGAACAAAAGCTAAAGAGGAACTGACCTCAAACATGAGAATTCCTGTCTCGAGTACTGGCTGCGTGTCAGGAAAGTTCAACTCGGGTTATGTCCACAGGAGGAAATTCTTTTCTAAAGTGCATGAGAGGAGAGTTTAGAGAAATTTGCTGTTATGCTATTACAGATTTATGCAAAGTTTACGCAAAGTGGACATCCTGCTTAGCATGGCAAAAAATTGACAAGAGTGAACAGGAATAAATTTTCTTCCAGCAAATATACTCGTACCATCACCTGGTGCACTTCATGGTCCATGCACTGAATCGTCAATCGCATCAGCTCCTTGTCAAACGTTGCATAGCATATGCGTCAACAACACCTGTCAATGCGCTTCTCCGTATTCGACAAGGAATGGCCTATGTGTCTTTGCACCCGGTACTAATTTTTCTAATATTAACACACGGCATACTGTAGCTTTTTACCAAATCTTGCAAAAAAATCATGGATAATTTTTAACTTAAAATTTTTTTACATAGGTGAAGCTACTGTACATAATACATGCTCGGCCAATGTGGATTGTTATGGCCAAGGGGAATTTTGCAATTACGGCTATTGTCGATGTCTACGAACTCATGTGGAAATTGACAGGCATTGTTTACAAGGTACTGGTATTTTTAATCCATCTCCAAGTTCTGCAGTGGCCATAACTGACCTTTTCCGCGCGAATTTCAAAACCCTACTGTATCATTGAACTGGTCAATCAGCAATCCATGCCATGGATCACGCCTTGCAAAAATCAATCATCATGAATCAGTATAAAACTGAAAATAATTTTTTCGCATTTAGTCATCTACCCAGGCCAATTGGGATGTGATGATAATCGTCAATGTTCAGCAGCTTTTCCTGGTTCCATCTGCCGACAACGTTATTGCGAATGCCCTGGGGGTTCGGCTGCAGTTGGCCAAACATGCGTTCCTAATGGTAAGGTCGGCTAATGACGATGACTGATCCGTGAAAAATGCAAATGCACTGCCAAATCGCTGCGTAGGAAGGGATGTAAAAAATACGCAAAACTTCAATCGCGAAGTTGACTAATATGCTTCCATATGGATGCGGGGGCGTTCTTCCTTAACCTGCAGGCAAGAAATCATTCAAAAACACAAATTCAGCCATGACTAATCCTGTTGTGAAAGCCAGATGTTGAAATTTATATAAGCTAAAGCTTCCTCTCAATTTGCATCGTTGCATTCACAAAGATCATTCGAGAATGCTTTTATTTTGGTGCATCTTTTTCCTAGGCATCGGCCAGGAAATCGAATCCACATCCACCCCTTCATTTCATTATGAAGTGGAAACATATACTAGACGATCAGTGCAATCTGATCAAAGAGCATACGGTGTTCGCGGAGTGATAAATTATCAAGCAGCGTTGGCACCAGGCCAACCAATCCAATCAACGGTGGCGTCTGCAGTTGGATTTGGTACAGTACCTCCGGGCGGAGTCTGTTCGCAAGACACGGAATGTGCTGGAAATCCATTCGCATACTGTATGAGTACATGCATGTGCAGGGATGGAGCAATAAATGCCGGATCCACATGCTTGGAACCAGGTAAAAATATGTCAATCGTACCATTGCGAATTCCAAGAAATTTTTGCTGCAGGATCAACTGCAAGAGGCAATTGCGGAACCGGTCAGGTTTACGTATCAGAAGCAGGGGCATGCATGAATAGTAAGCCTAAAATTTTGGCTAATGAAAATACCGTTGCATAAATTTCATTCCAGTCGCAAGACCTGGTGAACCGTGTCAATATTCACAACAATGCAGTGGCACAGAAGTGGGTGCATTTTGCGTCAATTTACGTTGTCGATGCGTTTATGGCATGGTTGTCACTGGGGATGGCAGATGCAGTATGTCATGTTTTGAAAAGTTACTGCAAATTTGCATCGGCAAATTTGGTCATATGGCCAAAATTGCGACAAAAGTGACCATTGGTTGCAGAATCACGGTTTCTACAAATACACAATGATTTCAGCATTCATCAATAGTAATTGTACAACAAGAGGCACCATTTGGATATCGGAATTAGGCGAATGTAAACCAGTCATCGCTCCTGGTGCTCGTACGTGCACACACAGGCAACAATGCATCGCTTCGTATCCGGACTCCATGTGCTTCTTGACCCAATGCACATGTCCAGAAGGGCAACCGGTAGCCGTGGATGGGACTTGCGGTAAGCCAGCAATTTCACGAGTACACTCTCACTTGGCCACTTTCGAGGCGAAAAATACGGCCGCTGAATTGGCTTGTTTAGAAAATAGCCACGAAATTTAACCCTAATGTACACAAATCGGCCCCCCCCCCACTCGTGGTCTGTGATTTATGACCATGTATTGCTCGCGGTTAGTTCTCTGAGGTCAATTACATTGCAAATACTCTTATGGTCACAAACCAAGCAAAATATGCACGGCTGAATTTTCAGGTACATCATGTGCATCTGGGCAAACGTTCTCGGGCGTTTTGGGAAAATGTGTTCCGAGTAAATTTGGTTAATTTTTGAAGTCAACCACTGCACATGCAGTGCACTAATTTTGCAGCTGTCCAACCTGGTGACCGATGTCAATATTCCAGTCAATGTCATGCAATATATCCTGGCATGATATGTGATAAAGGCCTATGCAGATGCCCAAATAATCAAATGTGGACTGGATCAGGTACTGATCATGTAATTGCATTGCAATCCAAGGCTAAATGTGCCATCAAATTTTCAGCATGCAGTGCAAGTTGTCCAGCCGGTTACATGATGAATCCAAAAAGTGGAATGTGCAGACCTAGTAAGGAATATATAAAATTTACAAGCGCACGAAAGGCATTGAAAATGTTTACAGTATGCCGAAGCACTCAAATCGAATACGAAGGCGAATGTTTGGATTTGGTTGGTCCAGAACAATCGTGTCATGTTAGTCATCAATGCCAAGGCGGCTCGACGTGCATCAATCGAATGTGTATGTGCCCTCAAGGGACACAAAATTTGCAAGGCATCTGTTCCAGAGGTATAAATTGCTTCCACAAATTTGATCGAAGATATAAATTCGAAATTTAGCCTCCAGCCCACCGGGTGGGCCGTGCAATGATGGCGAATATTGCGTCGGTAGTTCGTATTGCGAAAATAGCGTATGCACGTGCCCAATGGGTACAGTGAAAGCGAATCAACAATGCGTTACTCCGTCGAACGGTAAAGCATAAAACTAATCATAATCAGTAACACGATTATTCTCTGCTAACAATGTTCATGGCTTTTCTCCCCCTTAGTACCTCCCAATTCCCCATGCGGTCCAACAGCTCAATGTAGTGGAAATAGCGTATGCATAAATGGCGCATGCGTTTGCCCCGAAGGACAAATTTCGGTGAATGGCTTCTGCACAATTCCGCCTTCCGGTAAATCCTATTCTAATCATACCGATGCTTTATCTAATCACTTGAATGCAGTACCACCCGGTTACCCTTGTACGGTTTCGGATCGATGTACGCTTGGTTCGGTTTGTCAAAATGGCATTTGCCAATGTCCGACCGGAACGTTCTTGAGTGAAAATCGTTGCTTAGTACCTATGCAAGGTACATTTTCAATAGTTCGGATTACTAATTTGATTTTCAAATAAATCCTAAATTTCTAGTGCCACCCGGAGCTGCTTGTCGATCGGGCACAGAATTATGCACTGGTTTATCGTTTTGCGTGAATAACATATGCGCTTGTCCTGCTGGAATGATCCCTCAAGGAGCAATGTGTCGAACACCTGGTTTAGGTTAGCTTTTTCTACGCTTAATTAGCTTAGTAATTAATTAGAAGCGTCCAACGATGCATGTTTTTAGTCTCGCCTGGCTCTTCGTGTGCGAATCAAGAACGTTGCGGAGGCGGTTCCGAATGTATTGGCAACGTTTGCGTATGTCCACCAGGCACGAAAATCGTCAATTTACAATGCCAATTTATGGCTTCAGGTATATAATGCTTTTGCACGCCCTTGCTTTTTGACCCAAATCTTTGTCATGGCTGATGCAAAATTCTCCTAATCCATGCAAAATGCATGAAAACTCAACCAATTTTTTCTGCCACAGTACCGCCTAACTTCTCCTGTGCCAATGGCGAGATTTGCATTGGCGGTTCTCAATGTCAAGACGGTATTTGTCGATGTCCAGCTGGTCAGGCCGCGTTCAATCAAGTTTGCCAATATTCTGCTGGTAATTAGCTAATGCCTAATTAGATATTAATCAGCATGATGCTTTTGGCTTCAGCTGGAGCTGGTGCCCCTTGCGTAACCAATGAACAATGTACCGGCGGTTCTTCGTGTATCTCCAACGTGTGCACGTGTCGTCGTGGTCAAATTTGGTCAAATGGAGCATGCGTGACCGCCAGTTCTGGTATGCAAATTATGAAAATCGCACGCACTGCCTGCAGATACGCAAGGCATTGATCACATGCGATTATCACAGAAAACAATGCATTGCATGTTGGATGTGGAATCTGCACGGCTATCCTTTCTCGAGATTATGCAAATTTTCTGCAATTTTACATCCAGCTGATCAGTTTTGCTTATTCCTCGAATTCCGCATGCACACCTGCTAATTTCCACACCTGCCTCTTGAACATTCCTTGTTTATTCATATTCGCGTATATTGGTGTTGGGTATGTTTCAGTTCCTCCTGGTTCTCGGTGTCACGAATTGGTCTACTGTAGCGGTGGATCCAGGTGTATTTCGAATGTATGCAGATGTCGAACTGGTGATGTCATACGTCGCAATGAATGCGTTACAATACGAGGTGCTTTTAATTTCAATGAATTATTCATGCCTTTTTACCCCTTTCGTTCGAGAAATGCCTGTGAAAATTCTTCTTTCCTACTTATGCTTAGTTCTGGCTCCGGGTTTACGGTGTTCATTATCGGCCATTGATCAACAATGTACAGGCGGTTCGAGGTGTTTGAACGGTACCTGTACTTGTCCTACAGGCACAGTGGCATATAGAGATGAATGCATAAATCGCAGAGGTGATTGAATATAAATCTTATCTCTGATCAGATCCATGCTTGGAATTTATGGGTAGTCCACAGATATATTGATTTCAGTCTCACCATTGGCATCGTGCGCTAATGGGGAAACGTGCTCTGGTGGATCGACGTGTCAAAATGGAGTTTGCACATGCGCAATTGGAATGGTCATTCGGAATAATGAGTGTGCACAGGCTACTAGAGGTGAATATTGCATTATTATATTGCAAATCCTCATTGATAATCGAAGTGATCAACTGATGCATAATCTGCCAAAAACCAGCTATATTATACAAAAATGTAAAGAATTCATAATTTTCAGTGCTGCCTGGTGGACCGTGTCCCACTGGCACTGAAGTTTGCTCTGGTGGTTCAACGTGCACAAACGGCACATGCAAATGTCCCCAAGGCCAAGTTCCACGAGACCAATTCTGCGCAGCTCCTCCTTTGGGTAAGACCCGTACCTGACATTAGCTATCAATAATACAGCTTATATTTATTTTGCATATGGCTACCTGCTTCTTCAGTTGCTGAAATCATTCCCTTTTAGTTCCGTATAATTTCTTATGCTTTCACGACGACGAATGCGTAGGCGGAGCTTCGTGTATGGGCGGAGTTTGTATATGCCCGAACTCCACGCTATTGGTGGATGGAATTTGCCAAGCTCCGATCATGTACAATTTACAGACTACCGTCATCCCGTCGACTTCGAAATTCCGATGTTAGCATTCGACTTTTGCTTGCTTATATTTTAGTTGAATAATTTTTTAAATTTCCAGCTTTTGTTTCTGTTGGTGCATTTTGTGGAAATGGTCAAAATTGCTTTGGTGGTGCGATATGCGAAAGAGGCCTTTGCGTTTGTCCTGTTAGCCACGTTGCTGTTGGCAATCGATGTTTGAAGGCTATTGCCACAGGTAGAATAAGAATGCACGCGTATGATTATGTAATTTGCATCTGTACTAAAATACTGATCCCGATTACAGTACCACCCGGTGGACCGTGTCCGAATAATGATGGATGCGGAGGCGGTTCAGTTTGCCTGGCTGGCGTTTGTGTTTGTCCACCAACATATGCTGTAGTCCAAGGATCATGCAGACCACAACCGACTGGTAAAATTATTTTGTACTAAAAATTTATATAATCATGCTATAGCATGGCTAAAATGCTGCATTTGCATCAGTGATGCATAACCAAAGTTGGGTCATATGGACACTTCTTTTGGACCCAGCGGCCCAGATGACCAATACTGAAAATGAATGGCTCTCTGATTTCAGTTCCTCCAACCGCTTCGTGCGCAAATGGGGAAAGATGTGGAGGTGGATCGCAATGCGTCCGAAATATATGCACATGCCCAGCAGAGCAAGTGGTCATTGATCAACGGTGCCAGGATCCACCAGTTGGTAAGATGCAGCAACGCCTCACAATCACATAAATTATTCGCAAAGTTGCAATTGTAAAATTGCGATCGCGGAGCTTCAGCAATTCACTAATATAATCAATATTATAAACCATACTTATATCCGCACACGCAAAGCAAGTTTTCTTGATCTATTCCCGCAAATGAAAAATTCTGATTTTTCTTCACCTAAAGTGCCCTATGATCGATTTGCATCGAGACGCCGACCCCAATTGCCAAATAATCGTGGCAAACGGGGCGTAATTGAATGGTCAGAACCATTACCAAAACCCGGTCACCCGTGTGCTCCTACTGAGAAATGCTTGGGAGGTTCGATTTGTCTGGAAGGACTGTGCCAATGTCCGAATGGTACTAGTCTATTGAACGAACGATGCATAGCATTACAAGGTAGGGTACTCATTTTGAGGAGGGATACTTTTTGGTTGGGCATTGTTGCTTCCGGTATAGGTAGGTGGATTATTTTGCACGCATTTTTTGGATGGCCCTTATTTGGTCATGGTGTGTCGATATTGGAAATTGTTCCGAATATTTTGTCATGGTGCATGAAATGGTGATGGCCTAATGACAGTACCTTTATCAAAAAACATGGCAAAGCTGATCTTTCAGCTGCTGGCCGTATGGCTAATCCTGGAGAAACATGTAGCCCATTAGACGTATGTACCGGTGGATCATATTGCCAAGGCGGTTTATGCGTTTGTCCTCCTGGTCGTGGAATTCAAGGATTCACATGCGTCACGCTAGTTGGTGAGGTTGACAATATCACGTGAAGCTAACAAGAATACGAGAAAAAGTTTTCAGTAGGACCAGGATTTTCTTGTGCCAATGCTGAAAGATGCTGCGGCGGTAGTAGGTGTATGAATGGAGGTAATCCAAGCGAAATTACATATCTAGAAATCACGAGAATATATTTCAGTTTGTGCATGCCCAGCTGGAATGCTGATCAGTGAAGATATGATACAATGTCAGCCAGCAGTTATGATAAATCGAGGTACATTTTCTGCACTGAAAAATTTCACCAGGTATCACAGCTAGTATTTACTGTAGCTAATCCTGGTCAACCGTGCGATTTCGGGACAATTTGCGGTGGTGGTTCCTGGTGTCAGAATAATCTATGTACATGCCCGACTGGTCAAATTGCGCAATTTCATACATGCTTAGGACCGGTCGGAGTCTCAGGTATATGATTGACCATTGGTATGCTGAGGCTTTATGCCCCGTCTTTCCAGTACCCCCAGGATCAACGTGCGATATGGGCCAAACGGCATGCGGCGGAGGTTCGTTCTGTATGGATGACCAATGCAATTGTGGTCCTGGATTGGTCATACAAAATCAAATGTGCATTTCTCCTGGTTCGACCAATGCTGGTGAGAAATGCAAAAAGCATTGCAAGCTGATCAATACATGATTATTGCTCTAGCTTATCCAGGGCAGCAATGTTCATTTTCAACAATTTGCACCGGTGGTTCGATATGTCAACGTGGATTTTGCGCTTGCCTTCCCGGTCAAACGGTGCAAAATCAGATGTGTAACGGTGCCGGAGGTACCGGTGCTCAATTCGGTACTTTCCGAAGGATCTTTTGAGTAATTTTTGCATCAACAATTATGCTATTGCAGCACCACCTGGTGGTCATTGCGTTTTGGGTGTCACCACATGTACCGGCGGTTCGTTTTGCTCCAGTGGATTTTGCGTATGCCAAGCTGGTCAGATCGTTGAAAATCAAATGTGCGTTTTCGGCACTACGGACGTAACAGGATGTAAAAACGATTGCATTTTGCATAAGCACTGATAAAATTGCGCAATTTCAGTACCACCAGGAAGCCAATGCATTCCTGCTCAAACCATATGCGGTGGCGGATCATTTTGCATAAATAACGTTTGTACATGTCCACAAGGGCAATCAGTGATGAACGGAATATGCACTGGGACTGGGGGCCAAACAGGTGCAAATATATTTTAAAATAACAACAATAATCGATTGCAATGGAATTCATTGCAGCACTGCCAGGCCAACCCTGTGATTTTGCCACAAATTGCATGGGCGGATCGTTTTGCCAAAATAATCGATGTTCATGCCCACCTGGACAAATGATCATAAATGATGCGTGTCAAAGCACTGGACCCAGTTGTAAGCTAATCAGCTAATCTGATCCTAAGAATGCTAACTGTAATTATTTTAGCTATCGGCCCTGGTGGACCGTGCGTTACTGGAATCACTACGTGTACAGGCGGTTCCATGTGCGTGAATAATATGTGCACATGCCCAACTGGTCAAATCGTCCAAAGTCACCAGTGTACGCCATCGTTTACGACCACTTTTGGTAGGCATAAATTTGCAATATAACTTAGATCACATGGCCATTTTTACAGCACCTCCTGGAAGTTGGTGTAACGCAACCATCCGATGTACTGGTGGATCAGTTTGCTCGAATAATGTTTGCGTGTGCACCGTGGGTCATACGGTACAGAATGAAATTTGCACCCCTTCCAGCACAACAAGTAATTTTCCTTGAATTCTTACAAAAGATGATTATCATCATTTTTTGGATGCCAAGTGAAGTTACAGTGTGATAAATGTAAAATTCCTTCTCTAGTACCACCCGGTGGAAGCTGCACTGGCAGTTCGGCAATATGCGGAGGTGGATCTTACTGTAATAATGGCATTTGCGTCTGTCCAACTGGAACGTTTGCTCAAGATGGCCAATGTAATCGTCAGCCTGGAAATTGGGGTACATAATTCATACATCTCACTCAATCACAGAAATGCATTGAATTTCAAAATTTAGCATTCCCAAATCAACCGTGTTTACCATCTGTACCATGCATCGGTGGTTCCTCTTGTATTGGGGGCATATGCACATGTCCACCAAATCAAGTCGTGGCGCATAATGAATGCGTACCAAAACAATCGACTGGTGAGCGGAGCCTGATGATTTTGGGATAATTCCTAATTGGAATATTTTCAGTTTTACCTGGTTTGGCCTGTGATGCCAACAGTATTTGCCTTGGTGATTCCAGTTGCATAAATGGAGTAAGTACGCGAAAATTAGATGGTCATTTTGGTCAATTGAGATTTGCATTGCAAGCAGACGCAGTCATTTAAAAAATGTACTATAATGACAGTAATGCAAAAAATCACATTCGAACATTATTCAGCAATCATTTTTAGGTCTGCCATTGTCCACCAGGCCAAATGGCAGAAAATGGTCAATGTATAATGAAGCAGAACGCAGGTACTTTTTCTGATAATCATTTCCAAATCTACCAGGACCAAATTGCGAATATTTCAGTCCCACCTGGCTATTCGTGCACCCAAGGCGTCAGTGTTTGCATTGGAGGAAGTTTCTGCGTTGAAGGACGTTGTGCGTGTCCGAATGGTCAAATGATTATCAACGACATGTGCTCGGGCAATGCTGGATCGAAAATCAGAGATCCACAAAATCCAACTGAGGATGGGGATAATAGCACTGAAAGTAGAGCTCCAATTGCACCAGCAGTCCCAGTATCACCAGTTCCAATCTCGCCTAGAGAAGGTAATTTCTATCTAATCTGATTTTTGATTGGATTGGCAAGAGGCTTGATTTCAGTTCCACCAGGAGCTGATTGCTTGGCTGACGGTACTGGCTGCATTGGTGGTAGCGTTTGCGTGAATGGAAAATGTGTCTGTGGACAAAGCCAAATCGTGGTCAATAGCATTTGTACCACTAATCCTGTCCCAGGTCTGAAATATCCAGATAATCCATGGCGAGTATTAAAATTCGAATTTCAGTACCACCTGGATCATCGTGCGAAGGTTCCAACCTCTGTCCATCGTGTCGTATCGTTTGTGGCGGTGGATCCACGTGCATTTTTGGATCGTGCGTTTGTGGAGCTGGTCAAACAGTGCAAAATGGTCAATGCGTACCTGGAAGTAGCCTAATCCAAACTCCAAGCACATTTGCTGGGCTTCAAGGTATTTGATCTTACATATATTTTCGAGAAAATTGGAATACATTTTCGTTTTCAGTTGTGCCTGGATCCAGATGTGATTCCAGTACAACTTGCACTGGTGGATCCACGTGTAAAAATGGCATTTGTATTTGCCCTGAAGGAGCAATTGCCAACAGCGCAATGCAATGCGTGCCTAATTTTGGGACCACTTCTGTTAGTGCTGGTGGAACCGGAGGAAGTATGCAATTTTTCGATTATTTCAATCTTGGTAAAAATGGACATTTTTCAGTCGAACTCGGCGCCCCTTGCATAGCAGGCCACACGCCGTGTGCTGGCTTCGGAGTGTGCAGAAATAACGTTTGCATGTGTCCTGAAAATACCATGATGCAAAATGGGCAATGCGTACAAGCTATGACTCCCATTGCATCCGAATTGATCGGTGCTGGATCTGGTTTTTTGCCGCCTGGATCACTGTGCAATATTAGCAGTGTGGCCGGTCAACAAGGAGCCACAGTATGCGGATTCGGTGCAAATTGCGTTCCGCCTGGGATTTGTACGTGTCCAATTGGATTGAAAGGTGTTGGAGGAAGATGTGTTCCAATGTCAGCGTCTGGAAATTTAGGTTGGTTCAATGTGATGAAAATTATTATCACTAATGATATCATTTTTAGTACCACCCGGATCACCATGCACCACTGGCACGAGTGCATGCAGCGGAAACGCCACTTGCATCAATGGACTGTGCGCATGTGCAGATTCGGATATTCTTCACGATGGTATTTGCGTGAAAGGACCGCTTCAAGGCCGAGATACTGGTCGTACAAATGCCGCCCGTGTTCCTGCAAGCATTCCTCCGGGTTCACCTTGTCCAGCAAATGCAATTCCAACACCAACCGTCTGCTCTGGTGGTTCATTATGCGTAGCAGAAATTTGCACTTGCCCAATTGGGACGAGTATAATCAATTCTATATGCGTTGGTGAAAATGGAGGAGGTAAAAATTGGTCTGTAATAATTCAGAAGTAAAATTGCATAAGCAGTTTTAGCATTACCTGGCAATCCGTGCAATATGGCGGGTATCATAAATTGCATCGGTGGTTCCACCTGTCAAAATGGAATATGCACATGCCTCAATGATCAGGAACCATACGGAGATAAATGTGTACCAAAAGGGAAAACAGGTACGTGAACTAAATTTGATCTTCAAAGCAATATCAGAATGAATTGTGGAAAAATTTTCAGTACCACCAGCATCGGCATGTGCTGAAAATCGAGCGTGCGGAGGCGGTTCATATTGCTTCAATGGCCTGTGTACATGTCCACCGGCTCATATGATTCAAAATGGTCAATGCGTCCCTAATGATTCATCAATACCAAGAAAATTGAGAGATATGATCGAGAAGTCTGGTAAAAACGGTTATTACAAAATTGGGTGCATTAGCAATTTGCATGGCTTCGAATAATGCTCTATTGCTTGCATTTCAGCAGGCTTGACAGGTAGGGTGAATTTTTCGCATCATTCGCATAATGAACAAAAGTATGCTGTATAATTCACACGCAACCATGCATTATGACCCTGACCATGAAGTCATAGCACCAGGTAAGTGATTTTTATAATTTTTGGCACGACCTTCGCGCGGCTTGCTCTTCTCGACGGTGACCGGGTTTTGGAAATGATCATAAGGAAAATGCCTAATTCAAAATTCGTGCCTTTCTCCTCTAGCACCACCAGGCTCTTGGTGCGGTGGAGCCGTCGTATGCAATGGAGGCTCGTATTGTTATAACAATGTTTGCACATGCCCATTTGGGCAACTAATTGTCAATCTCCAATGTGCTGAAGCTCCAATAGGTACAAAATTTCATAGTGAAAAATGTTGCAGCAAAATCGATACGTTTGAAAAAGCAATCAATCCTTGCACGAAGTTTTAGCATTTATGCTTTTCAAAGTGATCATAATTTTGATCATATCCGAATTTTCAGTACCCCCGGGCAATAGTTGCTTGAATGGCGAAGTATGCGGCGGTGGATCTGTATGCGCCCAAGGCAAATGCTCGTGTCCATCCGGCACAACGTTATCCGGAAAAAGTTGTAGAAGTATGCTCCTTCTCATTTCTCCAAAACCTCATTCCGATCATGGAAAATTTTCAGACGTATTCATGAGTGCTCGTACTCAAACGTGCCCATTACCAGAAAATCCATCATCCTGCTCTTTGCCCGATTGCTATTGTAGCAGGAACGGTACTCATGTACCTGGTAATTTCACTAGTTCCGAAGTTCCTCAAATGGTCGTCTTGACCGTGGATGACGCATTGAACGGTCGGACGATGAGTCATATACGACGGATATTCGATGGAAAATTCAAAAATCCCAACGGATGCGAAGTGAAAGCCACGTTTTTCGTATCGCACGAATGGAATAATTACGACGAAGTACAATGGTTATATCATAATGGCCATGAAATTGCTGTCAATTCCATAACGTGAGTCTTGGCATACTGTAGCTTGGCACATTGAGGAGTCAGCTGTAATAGGTCAGCTGGGATCATGCGCAAAGCACAGATCCTTGAAAAAGCAGGCATAGAGTAACTGCAACGGCATCGATTTTTAGCCATCAAACAATCTCCAACGAAGCAGTTGAACGTTGGAGTGCCGAAATGAATGGCATGCGTACAATCGTGCAGCAATTGAGCGGTCTGCCAACAGACGCGATCAAAGGCGTCCGAGCACCGCAATTAGCCCCAGGCGGGAATAATCAATTCGAAATGATGCATCAAGACGGTTTCCTCTACGATAATTCAATGTCGGCCAATCCAGGCCGCGATGGACCCGCGTTTTGGCCTCAAACCTTGGACTACCAATTGCCGTGGCGTTGCGAAGTGGAACCGTGTCCGAACGGCACATTCCCCGGTATCTGGGTCATCCCGATAAATCAATTCTTCGGAAATTACATACCGGAGATAGAAGACCATAAACGCGGCGCAATGCTCAGAGCAGCCATGGCTGATACGCCGGAAGAAACGGTGGATACATTGTACAATATGCTGATGGATAATTTCAATCGAGTATATCGCACGAATAGAGCACCCTACGTGATCACATTGGACGCAGCGTTCTTCCAAACTTTGCCGAAT
Organism: Discolaimus major; assembly: GCA_034695185.1. Taxonomy (NCBI): domain Eukaryota; kingdom Metazoa; phylum Nematoda; class Enoplea; order Dorylaimida; family Qudsianematidae; genus Discolaimus; species Discolaimus major. The sequence goes on from JAQIWJ010000211.1 coordinate 25,054, forward strand.
AATGGATCAGTGGAAGCATTGGAAAGATTCTTGACAGAGGTATGAATGAGATGATTGCGAACAAATTCGAGAATGATGCAAGATGATTTTTAGGTTCGACGTAATCCTGATGTCTGGATGGTGACTGAACGTCAAGTTCTCGAATGGATGAAAAGACCGACTGCGAATAATCAGATTTCTTCATTTCCACAATGGCAGTGCAATAACAATACGGAGAGGCAGGAAAATGCGCCTTGCAGAGTAAGCATTTAGCTGATTTCATGCCAGGTGGTAGGACACTGTCATTGGGTCTCTGGGTACACCATTGGATGCTTCTTGAATACACCTTTCTAAGCGTGCCAAGATCGAACCGTATCACTCATGGACATCCTCCTTTTTTTAGAGTCCGCAAAGATGCACGTACCAAACTCAATTACCATTCGGAGAACGTTCGTTCAAAACATGCATGTCGTGCCCTCCCAATTATCCATGGCTCAATAATCCAACAGGAACGAGAAGGAAATAAAAATCAGCATATTCACGCATGGTGGCATATTTTGTCAATATATTTTTTTTTGATTACCTAAATAATGGGTGCTTTGTTAAATTTTCAAGTAACCATCACAGGTGATCATTTTATACGAGGATAACCTTTTTGTTCAATTTAATGAACGGTTTGTGTTCATGCTATGCAAATTGGATTTTATTATTTGGATATGTGATTGGAAGATTTTATAATGAGCATTGATGATAAGGGTGGGGAAAGGGCTTCGCTGATTCAATGTTCTTTGTGATATATGGCTAGTTTCATGGGATTGGTGGTGCCTTATTACAAGTGCTTGATTATTTTGTAAATTTCTGTAATAATTATTGGGTGTTATGCATTATGCATATTTAGTTAGTTCATGGCATAGATATTGTGTGAATAAACTGGCGTCTTGATATCCATTATGACAAGGCATTTGGTGCAGGGTATACTGTAACCGCTGAAACAGAGCCTGGTTTACAAGTTACGAAGTCATGTGTATAGACAGGAGTCGCAAGTTTTCAAGTAAAAATGCGTGTCATGCCACAGATCGTTGGGAATAGGATAAATCAAGAATTCGTCTTGATGAGACCATTGATCCCATTTCGATGGGAAGAAGTATGCCGATCTTCTACTTCGCAGAAATTGCGCAATTTGCACATATGAAATCCTGCGAGAAATTGCAATTATGTCTCCAGGCAGAAAATTTCGCAATAGGCACCTGGATCGAAGCGTGCATTTTCAGATCACTCTGTGTTCGAATAATATTTTCGAAGTGATTTCCGTGGAATCGGCATGGGAAGATCAAACCGTTTACGTTTACAGAGCTGGAGATGCTCGAGAATGTATCATTTTTCTCATTTATTAGTCAGAGAAAATTTTTAGAGATTGCCAATCATCATGATTGGGTGTGCATAAATGATTTTTGTAATAGCGTGGTTAGCTGATATCATATCAGTGCACTGATAGCGTTGATACCATTGATAATCTGCATCGATTATTCGCAATATTCACTATCGATAGTGATCTAAATATTTTTTAATGTTTGCTGTGAAATCGACTGTATATCGAATGTATTCCATTATACTGCTTATTCTGCATCGATTTTTACAAAATCACGACAAGGAGATTATCAAAATCCAATAATTTCAGCTCCAGGTCTACAGTAACCCCCTGTGTATTATTCCCCTACCTCGAAAATTTGAAATGGCGGCAACGCGTTCGATGCGACTTCTTATTGCAAAATGTCTGCACCCGTGCGAATCTGGACGAAAATTCGTGCTTGGGTGGGGAAACCATTGAGCAATGGTTTTGGCTTTTTATCAAATCGTGATAAAAACGAATATTTTCGTCGTATGTACGCAAACGTTTACGTATTGTGATCAACGCCAGTGGATGAAAACGTCGACTTCAATCTCGTGAACATTAGTCAACGCATTTATTGATCTTCGTATTCTCGGAATTCGAATATTCTCTTATTTGTAAAGTGAACATTTTATTCTTGGCTGCTCTGATTTTCGGACTCATTGGCGACTGTATTCTTGCATTTACGGACTCCGGATATTCTCGAAATTACGGACTAATTCGCGTCAAGAAGAATTTGGCATTTATCCAATTATTTATTTATCATGCCGTCTTCAATTTCGGTATTATCATCGTCGTCTTCGGACACACCATCGTCCACGCCTCAATCATCGGCTTCAGCTGGGAAAAAACGCCGTGATCATCGCGCGTCTCCTTTTTATTCATTCTGCACAAATTTCGTCCAGGAAAACCTGAAGACTGGTCGTCGATATCGTACGGATAAACAAGGCATCGAAGCGGCCGCCTTGCAATGGAATTTGATGACGGAAGAAGAAAGAGAATTGTGGCGTCAAATTATCCGTCAAAGAAGTTACGATGGCGTGGTTCAGAAAGTGGCCAACGGCGATCGTGGCGATCCTTGTTGCGATCCGACATTTTTGGGCCATTTGAAACAGCAATCGTTGAAATTCGATGCGGACAAGATGGCGTTGGAGGTTCCTTGGGACTGGACGTTCCACGGAATAGCCCAAAGTAAGTAGCTGATTTTTTATATTTGCAAATTGAGCGTGCATTCGCTGCATGGACATATCAGCAATTCATTGCGCATGAAGCTCCATTCTGACTCTTATATTTCAGATATCGGCCAAGAGCGATTTCTCATCGTCAACGCGATCTCGGATTTCCCACGTTCAACGTTTTTCGCCGAATTAGCGGTGGTGGAATTCTCATTGGAAAACGGCATCACCGACTCCTGCCATACCACGTTCCGTGCCAGATTGGACGCTCAATTGAAGAATCAAAAGTACGCTCTAATTCGTCGCGTATTGAATTGGCCGTCGAAAATTGGATGCCGATTGAGCAGCGCAAAGCCGGTATTTTTCGCCGTCCCAGGTCAATTGGCGTCCGTATTCAACGCGTTGACTTACGTGGATCGATCGGATGTCAAAGGAGCCGAATTCGATCAGAAAGAAGAATTGAGTTTATCGTCGGATTTGACCACCGTCAACGTTCTGTCGTCTGCGTTGGCTCATTGGTTGAACAAACCGGATCCGTTGGCGGATGCAGAAGACATTGGCGTTCAAAATTGCTTGGTCACCTGATTTGATTTGATTTATTTTATCCAAATGCCAAACACAGTAAACTGCACTAGGGAGCATTGGAACACGAGATAAAAAACACATGAGAGAAATGTCAGAGAAAATCACACAGTAAGAATGGCACGTTTAAAGACACCGAGCGTAGATAAAGCGACACTTTCGTCTA
>JAQIWJ010000212.1:0-28302 GCA_034695185.1 Discolaimus major
TTGTGAATTTCTTGATCATTTATTCCGAAATTAGCAGTTGCTAAGATTATTTCTGTATTCGAGCACATTTTATCCGTAACTGTTTTTTTTTGTGTAACGGTTTTTGGAATTCGTGACCGAAATATAATGGCAATGACAATAATCTGTTGACATGATCGCAATTGCATTGATCACGAATTATCATCTTTCGGATCATCTGGCTTCTTGATGTGCTGAAAATGAAAGCCGAGCATTAGTGAATGCGAAAAAATAAGAACGCTAAATTGCTTACCTTTATATGCCAATTCCAACGACTTCGAGATCAATTGCATATCGGATTCTATCGTCTTCGCCCAATTCTCCACATCGCCGATTTCCTGAAATTGGGAGGAATGAGCAGGATTATGCTAATTGCGATATCAACCTTCTCACTTACCTTCAGAGCTTGATTGAAATTCTCGATCAACTGCAACCACTGAGCCGTTTGTTTCGCCAACGTTGCTGCGCTGGATTGGAGTTTTCTCGCTTCCGAATCCAAACGACGTTGATTCGTGTACGCTTGACCAATTCTGAAAATAACGGAGTCAATAGAAGTGATGACTCCATTACACAGACTTACTTGTGATTCAACGTGTCCACGATCGCGTGCGTCAACGTATTCGCAGCATTGATAGCTTCGGCTTGACGTTTTTCTAAAACCAAATATTCGTCAAACTTGTGAAATAATAATCTACTGATAAAAAATACCTTGTAATTCCTTTCGGTACTGTTGTTTCGCTTGATGCTCTTTATATAACGACGATAGCATCGTGCGAATTCGTCAAGTCGAAGAATTAATCGTGCCCGAATAGAAATTCTGAAAAAATGGAAAAACTATTCTTTTCCGCGAATAATAATCGCGAATTTTGATAAAATGGCCAAAAATATGATACATACCTTTAACAATCGACGTACGGAGATCAGAAAAGTCACGCATAAACCCAATTCGATACCCAGGATGGAACTGAATTATAAATTTTGAGAGAATTTCCCAATTTTAGAAATTTTCGGTTTTGGCTAAATTCCCGGGCTGTAGCAGACAACGTTCGGTCAGATGCACCGGCACCTGAGCATCAAGTGTGCGCAGCGACAAATCGAGGATTACGGTATCCGCTTTTCGCCTTCGACCGTGGAGAAATTGTTTTCTTCAAGAGAAGAAGCTAGTTGGTTCCAGTCTCGTTAGCGTCTTCGCTGGCTCTTGAAAGGCGAAGATATCCCAGCTCGTCTACAAATCCTTATTGGGTGAGTCAACAACCGGCGAGCGGAGGCGTCGCGTGTATCATCCGACCGACGAGGCCAGAAGCAAAGGATTATTTTCCCTCTCGTCATTTTCTACTGACGATTGCCGGAAACAGACTTTCGAGTGCCCTGAAAAATTCCGACGATTCGTTCCCCCTCAAAATCATCGATTATTACTCAGTCCGTCGAATTATATTAGGAATTATCGGATAAGGATTTTACCAGAGGATTTTACGGTCGAAAAATCGCTGAGGCTATTCACGACGTCATTGAAAAAGTACGTTCGGAATTTTAGAATTTTCGGGGAAAGTTTTCTGAATGATAATGCAATGTAGTAAGGCAGGGATAGAGGCTGCAAAGGCGTATATTGGCCAAATATTTGCTTCTTTGGCCAGGGTGTATCATTTGCGGCCGAGTGTTGTAGGCGCATTTTGCATTTGTAAATACTCAACCCCCGGCTTGGGTATTTTGTTTTTGCAATAGCAGTTTCCCTCGGTGTAGGACCTGCTATTGAAAAGCCAGCAGATTTTGGCTAGCTAGCATGTAATTTGTCCACTATTTTTTTATGGTCTCGTGAGAAGGAAAATTGCGCGCGTTGCATTTGCTGAGAGCCGTTTCTTCCTCCAGCCTAAGAATAGGGTCATTTTATGACGATGCCCTTGGCCGTTCTGCGGAACGTCTTTATTGCTCTTTGCGCATAATTGCTGAAAATGATAAATGGCCCTCCTCGCTGTTGGCGAAAGATGGAGGGCGTAGATGATTGTGTACAAAACAGCAGGCGCCTCAGTCAGCAATAGGACTCGATTTATCATATTGGCAAATTAGGCGTTTTTAAACGTCCTAGTTGAGAATAAATGATAGAAGAAACTAGATTATGAGCTTAGCATTTTTATGCGGTAATTATGCACAGAAAAGCAAGGCCTTGTCATTTAGCAATTTACTGCAGTTTTTAACAGTTTCTAAAAACTGCTGTACACCAACTGAACTTTATTTTTAGGTGAAAATCGCCTCGCCTGCCAGAGAATCGCCTATTCATCAATTTACACGTCGCGTTTCGACTGGACATTGAATGCCCGAATAGGTGTTTGGCATAATGGAAGCGTTGGAGCGTTCATTATCGCTACTAGTGGACCGGAGAATTACATTCCGAAACGCCGTCCTGTTCCGAATATTGATTTTGGCGTTACTCAATTCCGCGCAAGGATTCAACCTGGACGTTGATATGCCGTTATTCAAATACGGGCCCGAAAGATCCTATTTCGGTTACGCGGTAGCGCAGCATTTTATTGGGAATGAAGCATAGTAAGTTTGTTTTTATTTTGCGATCGTCATTCGATGACGCAAGCGTTATTGAAAAGCGCTTTATTCCCTCGGAACGAATACTGTTTACGTTTCAGCGTACTGGTGGGTGCTCCGAAATCCAGCGGCTTACGAGAAACGAACGAGACGGGCGCATTTTATTCGTGCAAATTCAACACGTACTCTCAAAAACTGTCGGCGGGTCGGACATCTAGCGAGGATAGCAGGTGGTGCAAGAAAGCGGTGCTCGAACGATTACCCACAACAGCCAATGGAGATCAGCTTTCCACGGGTATGTTATGTTTTGAAAAATCCTTCTTTCTTTTGCCTCGTTCTCTGGGGAAGCTATCAAAACGGAGCTTCCTTTTTCTCCTTCATGTAATTTCCTTCCTTGATGTAATGGCTCCGATTCTATTTCAGCTGCCCAGCCGGATGAATACTGGACGATTAAAACAGACGCCGGGTATCCAATCAATGGCGTTGAATATGGTCACAGTTGGTTCGGAGCCACGATTGGAGCATCCTCATCGAGGCCAGGGTCGGCGAATAAAGTTTTGGTAAGCGCTTGGCCAGAATGAGTTTGCTGTCAATTGCTCATTGGGGGTCTTTATTTCAGGTGTGCGCGCCGACGCTAGTGCTGGATAATGCTGCCTTCACCGATGGTTCCTGTTTTTTGCTCAATAACGAATTGCATCAAGTCGGACCGCCGCTCAGGGATTGCAAAACGGACAACAAACAAGGTCGACATAATGCGTATGGTGTTTGTGAACAAGGATTCAGTGCGGTGCTCAGTGAAGTAAGATGAATTCCATTTCTGAAGTCGCGTATATTTCTAACTGCATTTTCGTTTCAGAAATATCAAACGGTGGTTACGGGATTGCCTGGCGTTGTCAAGTGGACTGGCGGTGCTGTGGCTCGCGATTTGAATGAATTGACGAATTATCGGGACACGAAACGCAGAACTGGCGTCGGAGCAGTGGAATCGACTTTGAAGGCGCACAGTTATTTCGGTAAGCTCATTTGAACATTTTTGCACTTGGCTGACTAAAACTTTTGTTTCAGGTTATTCGGTCAATGTCGGCCGTTTCGGCTTTCCGTATGAAAGCGTGACCGGTCAAAGAGGCAGCGACGTGTACACGCTGGTCTTCGGTAGTCCGCGTTACAACGACACGGGAGCTGTATTCTTCGGGAAATTCCACAAGGATCCTCGGTCATTGCCCATTGATCAAATCAACGATCTGAAAATCCTGCCGAACTTTCACTTGGGTGGCGATAATCTGATCGCTTCCGGTTTCGGTTATACCACCGCCGTTGGTGATATTAATAATGACGGGTAAGCGGCGTTAAATTTTATTATCGATTGCGTTCCTTCAGCAAGCGACGGCTGTTTTAGATTGGACGATTTATTGGTTGGGTCGCCGTACTATTTCGATGCTTCTACAAAACAACATCGCGGTGGTGCTGTATTCGTTTATTTTGCTTCTGGTAATGGTGACGTAAGTGCTTGTCAGTTTTATGGAGCGAATATGAAAAGTCATTGAAGTTTATTTCAGAGCTCCAATTATCAAGACATATTTCTGCCGCCTGTCAAACTATTCGGTCCAGTTGGTAGCAATTTTGGCACGTCGATCGCATTCCTTGGCGATATCAACGAGGATAATTATCAAGGTAACATTGCATGCAGTCCAGATTATGCTATTTATTTATGTAATCATCAAGTTTTGCAGATTTTGCAATCGGTGCTCCATTCACGGATCACGGTGGAACTGTTTATGTGTACCTTGGTGGCCGCCAAGAGGATTTCATCAATTCGCCAATGGCACCAATTCAGGTAATGATTTCTAGTCGTGGTTCAGAGCATAAATACAGGAAACTCGTTTTTAGACGATTCACGGCGTCAATATTTCCTCCAAGTCGTCTCGGCGTCTCAACAGTTTCGGTTGGTCCCTGGCTGGTGGAACGGATTTGGACAACAACGGATATCCGGATTTGGTCGTTGGTGCATTCATGTCCGATGCGGCTGTCATTTTAAGGTAACGGTGGATAGGATTTTGCCCAAATTGTTGCTAAAATCGCTTTTCTTTCAGAACTCGACCGATTATCCATGTGAAGACCGATGTCGATAGGGCCGAATTGGTGCCGGTGGACAAGGACTCGATGACGTGTCCGGATGGTCGCGGCGAAGTTTGGTGAGTGCTAGTGTCTTCTGCCAGTAGCACCAGGCGATTGGATTTTCTTTCAGCTTCGCCTTCCATACTGTACTGAGCGTGACGAAGGCAAGAGGCTTCAATGTGGATTTATCGACGAATTTGTTCAATTGCAAACTCGAAGTCCTGCATTACGAGACGGCATCGCAACGAGCTTATTACGCTCGTGATCGATCCGTTGTTTACGAATGGAAGTGTGGCCAAGGCACGGACAGATCTCCGCAGAGGCATCGACATCATTTCCGTCTGCCATCTGTATGTGTGATTTTGAACTAGTGATCACAGCACTGAATGGAAGCTTATTTCAGGATAATTCCGACTGGCTGAATCCGCTGAAATTTCGCTTCTCCGTCAGCTTGGCACCCGAGGAACGACGCCAACCGGTACCAGGCCAGGATGTGCCTCCGCTGAGCAAATTTCCCGTTTTGGATAAAAGAGGCTCGGAGCACGAGTTTTTGGTACGTATTTTACTTTAAATTGGCATATTTCGGAGCTGATCAAATCCGGTTTCAGCTGCCCTTCAATAAGAAATGCGGTACCGACAACGAATGCGTGGCCGATTTACAATTGTATTGCGATTTCGTAAATTTGACGGAGTAAGCAAATTTAGTATCCATATTTATTTACAAGCGATTCATATTCGCTTATTTCAGGACAGTCACTGAAAAAGGGAACAAACTCTACGTCAAGCAGTCGGGCAATGATCGGAGGCTGGATGTGATGTACGCCGTGATCAATGCCGGCGAGCGAGCCTACGAAGCAATTTTGAATATCACTTACGACACGGAGAATATCGATTATTTGGAATTGGTCAATGCAACGGTAAGCGGATGTGTATGATACGAGTATTCTCATGGCAGAATGTCTTGCTTTCAGAACGTGCGATTGAAGAATCCTGGCGAGAATCCTGCCATCATTGCTCTGGGAAACCCATTACGCGAGAATGAGGCGGTAAGACTGTTTCTTTTTTCGATTGACCAATATAACACACGCCTGGTTTTCAGGTGAATTTCACGGTTCAATTTATCGTGGCTCAAACCAGAGCAGGCGGTCTTCTGGCACCGTTGATCTCCGAGGCCATGAGCTCCAGCCAAGAACGCAATCCGGACGATAATATTTGTGCCAACGACATCAAAGTGATCAAACAAGTGGAAGCTGAATTGACCGGAATCTCGCAGTAAGATATTTTTGAACAGTGCTAATTCATGGCAGTTATATTGCGTTATTATTCCAGGAACGTCACGAAGCAGACTATTCTTTATTACGGTGGCAAGGTCGTGGGCGAAAGTGCAATGAAACACGTGGACGATATCGGTCAGGAAGTGTTCCATATTTATGATGTAAGTGAATTGCGAGAAAGCATATTTATTCTCCATCAGCAATTGCATACGCTGATCTAACCGCAGCGTTTTATTTACAGGTGCAGAATAGAGGCCCGTGGATCATCAACAATGCGAAAGTGGAGATTTATTTTCCATACGAAACGAGGCTGCGACGAAACGATGGAACGTATTATCCACGTGGGAAGTGGGCGTTGTACATCACTGCACAGCCAGTTGTGGAGTTGGCTATTCCTGGAGAGCAGGTAAAATTCATCTTCCGTTTCTGAGAAAGACAAGTACTCAATACGGCTTTCCGTTTCAGAGCCGTCAGATCATGCGTACATGTAGAGTGTACGACGATCTAGAAGGAATTAATCCGCTGAATTTAACGGTAAGCGAGTGTTAAAATTGGTGCTGGCGTGGCAGCTAACCGCCTTTATTTGCACAGGTGGAAGCTGCGAGTACCAGGTCGGCTAGTATCGATGGGAAGAACAAAGTAAAGGTAACTATTTTTAGCATGCTATGATTAATCTAGCTTAAAAGAGCTCCGAGAATTGGCTGTAATAACTGTTCCATTTTCAGAGATCAACCGATTCCGAAAGATCCCATTCCAACAACGACGCCAGTGATCCCGGACAAGACGAACCAAAACGCGCGTTGGGTCGATCGGAACGAGACGTGCGTGATTCATTGAGGCCAGTGGAAGCAGGATCGTCCAGATCGTACGCTTTGATTGTAAGTGGAAGAGTAATGAATGAAAATGTTCACAACTCACGCCTGCTTTATTTTTAGACTTGCGACGGCGACGAACGGCAGAGAACTGCGAATTGCCTACGTATCGTGTGTTCGTTGGGAAACCTGAATGTGTCGTCGTCGGCCAAAGTGAAAATCAGGGCCAGCTTATGGAATAGCACCTTCATCGAGGTGAGTTGATGGATTGCGAGATGTTATCGCTGAAGTCAGAGAACTTTTTTTCAGGATTATCGCGACGTGGATTATGTGTTACTGCAGTCAACCGGCAGGCTGATGATGGACGACAAAACGATCGAATTATTGGATCCCTCGAAAGGGTTTGCCAAGGTATTCATTGCAGTGTTCTAGCATTGAAAATTTGTCCTGCAAATGGCCGTCTTATTTCTAGGCTACATCTCGAGCACAGCCGGACATACCTAGTATTCCTGTGAAACGACGCGTACCGATTTGGGTCATAGTCGTGGCGGTGGTCGGTGGTATTTTCTTACTATTCTTGATTACGGTCTTATTCTGGAAGGTAAGGAAGGATTATCTCGAGATGGATATTCTCTGACCTGAGAGCCATGTTTTCTTTCAGTGCGGCTTCTTCGAACGACGTCGAGATCCGAATCAACCGTTATACACTGCCCAGTACAAGCATGGCGAAGATTTGGACGATTAGGCTTCCAGATACGAGCGACAATGGATTCTTTATCGATGGCTACCATTCCGGCTGGAACGTCATCGTCACTTAGGTATGTAATCATTCTTTTTCGAGTTGAATTTCTCTACACTTGTTTGTTTTTACCCTTGAAATGGCGTTTATTGTTATCTTCGCTTTATTCACCATCGTCAGGTGTTTACTTTTTTGTACTATAAGCATTCTTTTTTACCCGTTTGTTTGGGTGACTGAGATGAATGGGTTTTAGGATCACAAAAATTTCCATGTACGCGATGTAACATCGAATTTTTTTGCTTTGTGCCATATTATATTACGATGGAATTGTATAGGTTTTTTTGAGTGGGTGATTGGGGTTCTACGGATGCCAGATACTTATTCTCTTGTATCTTTTCTAATACAATTTCTTTTTATCATATCTATGAATGTGATTTTTGTTAGGCATTTTGTTTTGATACGCCCATGAATCATATTTTTGGTTAGCGGTTACAGTATGCCACGGTTTATTGTGCAGAAATTTCTCTCATTTTCCATGGATGCACATCTTCGGTTGGTGATATATTTTGATGGGACCACATTTATGATTTCGTATGTGAACAATTTTTTTAATATTGTGATCATTATTCTTTTGTATTACGGCATAACCTGTTACAAGATGAAGTGTCATTTCAAATATGGAATTCAATGTGAACGTGAATAAAACAGGCCATGAAGAATATATCAATCGGTGACTCGTATAATTCGATTATCGTTCGTGATCTTCAATCTGATCGGATCCTCGTTGGATCGTTGCATTTCGAAATGTCCATCGTCTTCGATCGATCGAAGAATCCAAATGTTGGACGTGTATCGTCGGATGACATTGATCACCTGCTCGTGTTCCGATCGATCCACGGTCATGGATGCTAGGACGGGTGATAAATCCAACTTCGATCGCGTCGTCTTACGTTTCTCGTTCATCCACGAACCCAAATCGTTCAGTAAAGCCATCCATGCAGATTTGCCCAATAGACTCGACGCGGAATATTTCTCCAACGAATCGATTACGAACGATGCAGGCGTCCCGACGGAATCGTACAATCGGCCGATATAATCCATCAATTCGTATCGATCGTTCAAATAGACGAATTCGATTCTCCTAATCACGCTGATGGGCGGATTCTCCGGAGCGTCCAGAAATCGTAACGGAATCGACGTCAATCGATCCGAGCGGACGATGGTCGAACAAGATTTGGCGTTGGCCACGGATAACGCGTGATTGAATAGTACGGACGTCGAGATGGACGAACAATTCGGTTCGGTTAATAAAACGCATAACGAATCCGAGACGAATTTCGTTACCATCGCAAAATATCGATCGGCAGTTGATCAGTGATTTGGTCCCGATATCTAAAACGATCGGGATCGATTTTCAACGTACAAATCATATATTCGCAATGAATAAAAGAATTCTGGATAAACCAGATCAGACAAAAAACACTCGGATTTATGGTTCCTCATTTTAATATCCAAATATTTCAACTCAAAAGACACATCGAAATTCAACTTAATTAGAATTGCGGTTACTTTTGTCTCTTTTTCTTTCCTTTAGATCCTTTCGTAGCTCCTTTCTTCGCGCCTTGGACGATATTCTTCAATTCGCCGTTCATCTTGGCCTTTTTGCGTTTGTTCAATGCTTTTCTATCCAACGGTACGTAAGCGTACGGATCGAGATTGCGCTTGGATTTCTTCTCGCCTTTCAGTTTCTTCTTCGATTCGGATGATAAAGGACGATGAATACCTTTGCCACCAGGTACGTAATTGGTTGCTGGTTCATCGTCAGCCTAAAATTAGAAGGATACTGTAATTACCCGATCGATAATGCTTCAGTGAATTTCTTACCTGAACTATTTCTTCGTCCTCTTCATAATCGTCATGATGACCAACTCGTTTGGTTGAAGTATCGAGCAATTCTCCATCGCCGGATTCCATTGATTCTCGCCGTTTCCGTTTCTTATTCTTCCCCTGATCTTCGTTATCGTCTTTCTCCACGGTGATCATTAGACGACCATCGGCTGCCGTTTTGAAACCGCGATTCGGATCATCCAATGCTGGTGCGGATTTCTTTTTCGCTTCGGTCGATTTCGGTTTGGTGGCCAAAAGTTGCTGAACGAATTTCTTATCCATTAAATCGACCACTTCATCCTCGTCGCCTTCTTTCAACCAGACTGGAGGTACTTTTCCTCCCCGGGATTTCGTATCTTCTTCATTGTCCGATTCTTCATCGCTGGTGTCTTTCAATAAATCCGCAATGGTTTCGGGACGTGATAGGTTGGTGAAACTGGTGAATATTGTCCCGGTTTCGTCGTCCAAACTGGAAATCGTCGATGCAGTTCCTTTTCCCTTTTTCGATTCCTCAGTATTGGAAGCCCGTTTCTTATCAGCACGCGCCACCAATTTTCGAATATTGTTCAATTGTTTCTGGTACGCTTCCGGGACGAATTTCTTGACGGTCACGTAACTGAATCGCTTGACCAACTTGGCAACGACCTTTCGAATTAGGCGTCGAGAATGTTTCATACAATCGTCGCTTTGATTGCACAAGGCCGAAACGATGGTGTCCAGAAATTGACCGACCGTAATTTCGGGGAAGCATCCAACGAATGTCTTGAGGAATTCCACGCTGGCTTGGGCGACTGATCGACGATTGTCGTTGGTCAAAATATGACATACAGTTCCCAATACGGTGCTGATCAGTTCGGTTGAAATGTCGTTCCGAAATTCGTAACATAGGAGACGTGCAGCCGCCAGTGATCCGGTACGGTCGTCCACTTGACTCTTGCCTTCTTCCATTTTGCTCGGCTCGAATAGGATCCGATTGAAAATCGTCTTCAAAGCGGCGTTGACGTCCGATTTCCATTGTCCCAAAACGGTGACCGCTTTCGCCAGGAATTTGGCGGCGCATTTCCGAGCCTTGATACTGCTACCGTGGAGGCATCGAACGGCGTCCGGAATCGTAGAAAGGATGAACCGTTCGTTGTCCTTGCTCGAGTCTTTCAGATTCTCCATAATCAGCAATAAGCATCGTAATCTGAAACAAAAAACCGTGTAATTCAGATTACACGAGATTCAAAGAATCTAAACTCAAAACCTCACCTGCAAGCCTGGGTGGCTGGCGACGCGTTTGATAAATCCGTTCTCAAATGTTCCTGGAGGCCGACCAAATTCGTGGCTACGAACGCCTGGCTCGCTACAGATTCACCACCGCATAATTCTTCCAATAATCGCCACGATTTCTTTTGAATCCGTTTCTCCCCGATCGCCATCATCTCAACGGACAGTTCATGAACCGATCGTCGTCCTTCGACGTCCAAATGCGGAACCATGACGATAAGAATGTCCAGAAGCCGGCATTTTTTCTCCACACTGGCACCGCGATCTTCTTCTTCCACTTTCAATTTGTCCGACACCGCCTCGAGGTATTTGGAGATCAAATCCGCAGGCATCATGGGTAAATATGAACGGACGGTCGCCAGGACGGCCAGCCGTACGCCGTCATCGTCGTAATCTCCTTTCGGTTCGTCCGATACCTTGCCGGTGTACAGTTGCAATAGGATGTTCAGATAGTTCTTGCCGAATTTCTCCAACACGCCGCGTTCGTCGGTGTTTTGAATCCGCTGTAGTAATCTCCTCAGCCCGGCCAAGATGGATAAACGTAATTTCGGTCGTCCCATTAAAGCAGCTCCCAATGCACGAGCAATAATAGGAAACGAATCATTCAAGTCCGTCGGCGAGTTGCAGAAGGCCGGAAATAATTCCCATATTTGACATTCGATTGCTTCCAGTATCTGAAAAAGAAAGAAACGTTAATATTTTGCTGATCGAGAAACATGATGAGCATGCATACCTTAATCTCCGCATTCTCTGCTGATCCACTCGCCTTCCGTTCTTTCACGCGGTTGTCGATTTTGATGGCCAATGGTAAGAAATACGACGAAAAGAATTCCAACCTCGCATTGGAGATTCTTGATCGTAATAACGGCAATAACCATGATCGTGGGAAATCAAGAACAAACGAGGATGGCGAATGCGCATTTAGTCCTAACGGTATCGCAGCCACGATTTCTTCCGGACCAATATGTCGTATCGCCGCTCCAATGGCCTGTTCCGCTGGCAATTTGCACGGAAACGATTCGCTTTCCCGCAGTTCCGCAATCGATTTCAACGATCGTTCGAAGTTTCGAAGGCTGTTGCAAACGCTGGTCCCAGTCGATTCGAAAAAGACGGCGAATAAACCGAAGACTTGAGGCCAAATCGAGTAATATTGAGCCGATAACAGTTTCTCCAACAGTTCCAATAAGTTCTCCAATGATCCGGTCGATTTGGGTGACTTTTTAAGGTCCAATACGAAATCTCCGTAAATCCGTTTCATACAGTTGGCGGCACTGGTGACAACTTCGGCGTGATCCGAGTTGGATAAGCATTTGGCTAATGTCTCCGCTAATCGTGGTACATAATCCAAAGATAAATCGACGTCCCGGTCCATTAAGCACGCGTGAGCTTCCGTGATCAATAAAATCCAATTGGAACACGATCTGGCGTCTTTCGGTGACGGTTGGAAATCGTAGATGGCCAAAATAATCTTGGCATTCAAATCGGCTGGTAATACGTCGTTGCTCGGTCGATTTCTGAACGTCATGTAAAGGCAATGCACCGCCATGGCCGTCGTTAAATTATTGCTCAACGTCAATACTTTGAATATCGTTTCCACGGTTCGTTTCAAATCGGCCAACGTAAATCGATGCATAACGTGTTGAAGGAAGTTCAATACGTAGAATGTAATATCGGATCGGACGTTCTTTCCTTTGCCACTGCCGAATCGTTCAAATTGATCATTGCAAAAATCCGCGCAATGCTTGGAGACGGGCGTTGGTAGCTGAGGCAGGTTCAATATAATTTGGACGACCGATTTCTGCGCTGCTTTTCGGATCCGCGGCTTCTCGTGAATGGTAAAATCCAATAAAGCGTCCAGCATTTTCGCCATGGCCACGTCGTAAGGAGGTGATAACCAGAATGATTTCGGTCGTAATTCAAGCAAATATCCGATTGACAATAGTAAGTGTCGGAGAATTGAACTGTTGTGGCCGTCCAATTCATCAGAAATATCGCCTGAATCGCTGGCTTTCCGTACGACGCCGTAAATAATTTCGGCCACTTTGTCGAATTGTTGAATCAGAATTGGCTTCGGTACTTTCCGGATAACCTGCAAGGGAGGCCAGGAATTACTGCTGATGGTCAGATATAAAATCTGCTTTACTCAATATCACCAAAATAAGAGGTATTTACCAAATTTAGAAGATAAGCAGTAGCAGCCACCAGATTAGGCGAATATTCCGGATCCACCAATGGATTCAATAATGCGGCGAAATATTCCGTTTCATTCTCTTTCCCTCCTTTGGCTTTGATGGCGTCCGTAACGCCGGCCAGCACGGTCAATACGTCCGAGTGCAATTTCGAGCCGGATCTAAAAATAAATTAGCGTCATGAAATCATCATGTAATAAGCCAAGGAATCAAGCTAAATACTCATACTTCCATATTCTATGAACCTTGTCGAATGTTGGATTGGTGCAATTGGTAATATTGGAAAGCCTCGTGGCAACCGTATCAGCATCGGATAAGGAAAATCCATCTTCGCTCTTCTTATCATCGTCCAAATTCAAATTCATATTCTCCAACATTTTCATGTCGTGAATTTTTAAATCCTGAAAAAATATACGCTTTAGAAACAAATAGGGAGAGAGAGAGTCTCGAATTCATTTACCTTGTTATTATTTGGAATTTGATAAAAACGGCTTCGGGCGGCGTTTCGATGAATTCTGGTGATCGGATTAGAATCGCTACTGTGCCCTTTAGCCCATCTCGTCTTTCTTCCATTTCCCGTATTAGTAATCTTCAATTTCGTGGGTTTTCGTTGAATTTTACCCATCTTGAATAATAAATTTCTAGATCGAATTCTTTGGAGACAAGAGAAAATCCTTGGGATCTATTTTTGCTAAAATTCACTTTCTCACGGCTAACAAATAACCGTTTGTGCGTACAGTGAACATATACGCATAACCCGGGTTAACAATTGTTGATTGATATAACCCGATTCTGTTTTATAATTCGTTAAAACGCAATTCCGCAAAAGATATTTGCTATATATATAATGTACGTCCAATATTTCTGGTCTCGATCAAAAATTACTGAAAATTTCGATTATATCAAAAAAGGTTATCATCCTTCGTAAACGCCATTTCAAGGTTAGCCGTGTAATATTGCGTGCGCCATGTTGACTTGTAATAAGCAGCATCGTGGTGCGGCGCAAAATTGTCTGCTAGCTGCAACGATTCTAGATTTTCGTCGAAAAAAATCCAATTTATTTCGGAAATTCCCATCCAATTTTTCAACATCCGTCATCATTCATCGTCCAAATGTCTCGGCAGCATTTCGTCGATGCAGCACTACGGCGACTAATTGCCAGGAATATATTTCAATGTTCATTCACATCGAAACGTACGTTGATCCCTGCGTTTTGGGTCAAATTCGAACGATGGCAAGATCGAGTGAAACAAACGGAAAAAGAGAAACGCGAAGAGAGAATGGGGCGTATTTATACTGACACCGATATGTACTGGACGGCGGAGAAACCGGAAGATAGTAAGCTTGCTATTTCTGATTTATTAGCTGAATTTCCAAATCCTATATATTTTCAGTGATACCAAAAAAGCATCCATTGGATGAAACGATTGTGGAATCTGGCGGAATCGGTTACGATTTATACGCCAGACATTGGATGGGTCGTTATCCGGATTGGAGCAAACGTCACGTGTTTCGATACAGACGTTATCAAGAATTAATCGATCGACAGTACGATCAAAGGTGAGTGATGTTTTTTAATATGGCCTGAAAATCCAAGAGTTATAGTGGCGCGTCAGGATCTGATAATGAATCATTTTTTTGATATCTTATGATATCATCGTAAGGCGTTCTGTCTTTTGGCGGTTATTCAGTCGTACCAATTGTAATTGGTATAGTGACTTCCAGCCCGGGATCAGCTTCGAAGCGTAGAGCGTAGCTAATATTTATGATAGATCCGTGATAGCTTGGCACTAGAAATGGCAGCGTCATTGGTTCTTTGTCCATTCGGAGGAACTTTCGCGGATAGATAGTGCCTTTATCGATGCTAGCAATGCAATATTGCTTTTCTTTGGTATCTTGAGCATTCTCGTATCGACTCCAAGCCACGAATTTGGCTTGTTGGATTAGCTTGATCGTGGCGTGTTTGACCTTCTTTCGGGTGCCGTTGAAAACGACGGCGGTGATTGGAATCGATTCGTTGGTCACGTACCCGTTTTTGGGTATTGTGATAACTGCTCGGACGCTGCCCAGTGGTAAACAGCAGCAGCTGAATTCTGTAGCGTCGATCGCTTCTACCGGTTGTTGAGTTGCTGGCAATTCTGATAAGCTTAGTCTTGAGACGACGCCGAATTGGCGTTCCGTATATGCGTCGCTGCGTCCGACCAAACTGGGAGGATTCTCTGTATTCACATAGAACGAAGCGTATATTCCGTATCGAATTCGACCGTATTCACTTTGGTACGATGATGGCAGGGTCGTTGGTAGCTCGAAGACGAATGGAAATTCGTGTTGACCGGATGTGAAATCCGTCGGTTTCTCGATGAGGGCGATGCCTTGATTGAGATAGCTCTCGCTGCTTTCGTAGATTTTATCCGACGTTTTGCTGACCCATGAGTTTTTGGCTTCGCCTAGAATGGATATGGTCAGGTCCCTGGCCGAGAGAACAGTGGTTTCGGACGATGATGAATTCTGATTTATATCGTCTATGATCGAGGTTTCTCTTGAGCTCACGGTTGGATTTAATTCGAAGATCAGAGTTCCTCCAACCGTCTCGCCGGCCATGTAGATTGGAGGATATCGATCGAATTGAATTTCCAAATGAATATTGTTGGTCGCAATGGAATTTGAGGCATTCGATTGCCTGGGAATAAGACTGTTCCTCATCTTGAAATGTTCCATGTTTATTGGTATAGCTCCAGCGTATCTGAGGAAAATATTTTAGGCTGCTTGTGAGGTGGTTCAGAGAAGTGTTCAGCGGCTAGGTCTCGTTTCTGTTCAGCTAGCTTCTGTCAAACGCATCCTCGTTTGACGTCTACGATGGATACTAATTCTTGTCTCACGTCGGTTGCACAATATTGAAAAGCATCGCAAATGCGTTTAGACAGCTGTTGAAGGTCTTTGAGAGAAATGAAATTGGTGAGAACATATCGCCAACGTTTTGTTTTGGAAGAAATGGCGATAATAATGAGAAAAACTAGACGCCTTCGCGACATTCCAGGAATGTTTGTAGGTCAGAAATGATAAAAACAACGTTTCTTCTGCTACCATCATTAGAACTCGCATGATGAAGCATCATATCTTGAATTCATGTTTAGCTATTTCGTTGTGCAGTGAACTGAAACTGATTTCTTTTCAGGTTCGTACCGGAAAGGCATTTGGTATTGGGACCGGATTTGGCAGCCGCTCATTTCCTGTTGCATCGACGAGGAGCGGTCAAATTCGTTGGCGATGATGCGTGGCATAAGCAAGACGAATACGGCGAATACACGTTGCCTGGAGCCAGGATGCCTGGTAAGTTGCCTATTGGTAATTTTATTCATAATCACCTGAGTGTGGTCGTATTTCAGGAATGCTCATAGAAGGCGTTGATGCTTCCAATACCGATCTAATGTTCGAAGGCTTGGATAACCTTGGTATGTATGCTTAATTGCTGGTTAAACTGGCATTACTAATATCACCTTATTTTTAGCTGATCTTCGCAAAATTCGATACTTGAATTTGGCCGGTTGCAAATACATGAACGATTGGTGCATAGGCAAAATGACGCAGTTCGAACGTTCTTTGGAATTGCTCGATTTGAGTAATTGCCACAACATTACTGCGAAAGGATTAAGCGGCTTGGTCTGCTTAAAGTAAGTTCAAGGGTTGAGATGCTTTAAATCATGATTATAACGCGTCCAATATTTCAGGAAACTCAAGTTTCTGCGATTGGAAGGCTTCGACAAGGCGAAAGACGTAGCAAAAGTCGTCATTCAATTGGAAGAAGCAATTCCGGGTATGGAAGTCGTCGGCTTGGATTACGACGCTGCGTTGGAAGCTATGGAGAAGGAAGAAAAACTTCTATCGCACGAGAACGTGGTTCAAGACGCGAAAGGAAACATGTACGCGAAAGACCAGGCGGGAGAATTGTATTATTTATACGGCGAATTATCCGAACGCGAAGTATTGGACGATGAGGACGATATGCCGCTGTTGGTCAGTAAGATACGAAAAGATCCACCCGCGTTACCTCCAGCAACTGTGGAAGAATTGAATCGACTATCGAGTGGCAAATTGAAGCATTTATTGGCCGGTTCACCGTCCGGTGATTGGACTCAAGAAACGGAACGCGTCCTGCAGATCGACGCGAAACGCCTCCTGGACAATGGTTTTGCTGTGCATCCCTTCCTGTTACCAGAAGATAAGAAGAGAATAGCAAAGCAATTGGAGAAACTGAAAGATATGGAAGAGAAGAGGGCTGTGGAAGCCAGAAATTTATTGCAGTTGGATCCTGGATCTAGTTAATGCTGTATCTGTCTATTCGTGCTGTAGATACTTGAAATTTTGGTGAATTCTGATGTAGTAAAATAGAGCTATCATGAATATGGCTGATTTCTTTTGAAATTGGGTTCATCAACCCGGATATTTGCCTGTTGATCATTTGCTGTATTGATAATCATGTGCACCTTGTTTAGGCAGAATCAGATCGAAAGTTCGGATCGCATGGAGAATCAGGACGATTTCAGCAATTCGTCCCACACGTGTATCACTTGTCGAGTGGTGTTCGCTCGTCCAGAATTACAACGGGAGCATTACAAAAGCGATTGGCATCGGTACAATTTGAAGCGGAAGGTGGCCGAATTACCGCCGGTCACGGCTGCGTTATTTCAAAGCAAAGTATTGGCTCAAAGGCAACAGGTTAGTTCAGTGCTTTGGTACTGACTAAGTTTGATGTCATGGAAAAGTTCACTATTACGTACGTCAATTTCTTTCAGGAAGAAGAACAAACGAAAGAAACGTCGTTCAGATGCGATTCCTGTTTCAAATCGTTCCAAAGCAAAGAAACGTACGAGAGTCATTGTCGTTCAAAGAAGCATTTGGATACTGCAGCCAAGCAAACGGACATTCAGAAAGTCCCGAAACAGGCGGATGGATTAAAAGTAAGCGTTCTTTTAAGCTGCAAATCTCTGATCATTTTTGGTATTGGTTTTTCAGGAGAAACCAAAACCAGAAGTTGCAACGCCAACGGAACCATCAATGATTGACGTGGACGACGACGACGTCGGTTGGGAAACGGATGAAGAAGACGAAGGAGAAGGAATTTCGCCGATCAATTGCTTATTCTGCTCGCATTCAAGTCCGGAAGTCCAAGACAACTTGGCCCATATGTCGTTGGCGCACGGCTTCTTCATTCCGGATGTGGAATATTGTACGGACGTCGATGGATTGCTGACCTATCTTGGTGAGTCTGATATATTTGGCCCGAATGCCAAATGTTGCAGCTGACGCTTTTTTAGGATCCAAAATCGGACTCGGTTTCGTTTGCACCTGGTGCAACGAACGGGGACGTTCGTTTCAATCGTTGGATGCAGTCCAGAAACATATGCGGGACAAAGGGCATTGCAAGATGTTGCACGAAGGAGAAGCTATGCTGGAATACGCGGATTTCTACGACTACAGGTATGCAAAGCGGTTTCTGTTAGTTTTCTTGTTGACAAAAGCTTCCTTTTCAGCTCGAGTTATCCGGATGCGGAACAGCGTGCCCATGATGCTGATGCGGAATTGGACGAGGCCGGTTTGGGTGCATTGGAAGAACGTGGATGGCAATTAGTTTTGCCTTCAGGTATGTTTATATTTGCTTGATTTGCATGGAAGTGTAGCAGAAGTAGGGAATTCCTTCCAAATTATGCAAAGGCGTGCGCCACATTTGATCAAGTTGCTTTCTTTTCAGGTGCTACCATCGGCCATCGATCACTCATTCGTTTTTATCGCCAACGTTTGAAGCCGGAATCGCAAGTGCAAATGGCAACGAAACGCAGCAAATTACCGGGCATTTTGAATCAGTATCGTGCATTGGGATGGACCGGAACCAGTGGTACGTGTAGCTTGAATATGCTTTGCATGTCCCTCATTCTATCCTCATTTCAGGTGAAGCCGCTATACGGAAGGCTAAGGACCTCGCTATAATGAACAAGATCGTTTCGAAGCACCAATTGAAAGTTGCAACCAACGCCAACAAATTCCAGCCACACTTTCGACGTCAAGTGAACTTCTAAAAATAAGGATGATGGGGATTGTGATGTGGAAAGATATGCATCGACGCAGCTGCTTTGAAATGCTGTGAGACGGCTTCTAATTTGATTGGTTTATTTGTGATAATCAAATTAAATCGAGGATGAAATTTCTTGTTTCTGATATTGTATCTTACTGTAGCTGTTCAAAGGCCCGCCGCTCGGTGCGCTGTTTACTTCATTCCGTCATGAATTGTCTGCTAGATGATGCAGCAAGTTTTAACACGGTAGCCGAAAGGCGATTATATTTTTATTTCCGGTTTTTCATTCCATTAGATATCCGTTTTGTAAACGAGATTGCATCGCAGCCATTAGTGTATTATTAGAAGTTCGTGCATCCGACATTCCGTAGAGCCGGATTTAGTCATCACCAAATAAGGTAGTGGAATTTTTAAGCATTTTTTATGCGGTGGTTTGGCACCACTCCAGCCTTGTCTGGCATGTTGTTCATATTTTTCCTTCCATTTCTCATCATCGAAGGATGGTGAAAAGATGCATGAAATTCGCGTGCCATTAATAGTTTATTCGCGGAGAAGTTTTGCTTAGATTCACGCATAGTTATTCCTTCAAGTCGTGAAATAGTTGAGGGGGTTCTTTTGAGAGGGAGGATTTCGATTTTTTCTGGAGCATATTTTACTTCCATATTCAGTTCAGTAGAACTGATTTTCCAGCCATCTGCTTGACATGGCCTTGGCATCGATTTCTTCGCGGTCGGTAGGGCGTTTTTCGCCTTGGTTGCTGAAAAATTTGTTGACTTATTCACATGAATGGCCTGACACGAATTTTCGCTGTTTGCCAATGTTTGTTCTCACCGGATGGCGGTATGACTTTATGCATGAATGTGCAAATTGTCAGACGTGATAATGTCTTTGACGAGAAGTGGCGTGGCGTGAATTCTATGGCGGGGAATGTTCGGCAGCTTCATGATTACTGATATGTGAGCATGGCCTGGCCACGATGCCATGCCTTATTTTTTTGAACGCCAGCTGTTTATGGTCCCCGAGTTCTGACTTGGATATCTGCAGAACTGCGAAAGTAGCATGATATGAAGGCTGCCCCTGTTTTTGTGATAGGAGCTTCTTCAGCTAATGTCCTGCCTTCTGATTTTCATCGGTCGTTTTTGACCCGAATCAATTTGAACTTGGCATCTAGCCTAGTCCCACTTTTTTTCCAATTTCGGAATCGACGAAGAAAGCATTCCGTAGTTTCATGTTCTTTACGTCAGCCGAGTGAAAATCGACGAGCCGTGGAGACTCGTCCACGTGGCATTTAGAAAGCTGAATGCTAGCGGGACGGTCCCGGTCCCATGCAGTCGACGTCCGTTTCTAGGTTTTCTTCGTGGCTAGCTAGCAGGATTATCGATCATGCTAGCTTTTCCATGTAGGCATATAGTCTAGGATTTATCTTGGCAGCCTTTTCCTCTTCGAGGCGCGGTTCGGTCAGGACGTAGCTGGCTGGCACAAATAGTAGCCACTAGCCATGTTATTGATAAAGAACTCGCCAGCATTGATTTCTGTCTGCGATTTTCTATCGTGTGCCGTTGTATGCCAAAGATATTTCTTTATATTACGGTGGGGCTGTGCAGCAAAAAGTTAGGCGGGCTAGGCGTTTGCTCAGAAAATGATGATTTTGTTGCGGTTTTGCTGAATCAGCTGCGTATTCGTAGACGCCATGCTGGATGGTGGGTGATGCTTGTATGTTTAGCTTTCGCTTGCCAATATTCTGGCACCTAGTTCTATCTGCGTGGTTTTGTCATATTAGCTATAGCTATGACCTTTGCTCACAGCAGTTCACAAATAGGAGCAGGTTCTGGCACAATTAACTGACATGCTCTCATTTTTCAGGATCGCTTTTCTCGAAGTTGACAATATGGAGAATAATTTGGGCGGCGCAGCGTATGCACCGGTTGCACCGAGCTTCCATTTCGTACGAGATTTAGTCAGTCAAGCTGCTGATAAGTAAGAATTTAACAGGCGTATGCTTGGGATAATCTCAAGGAAGTTTTCTTTTTCAGTTGCGTGGACATCATTCAACGATACTTATCGTCTGGAAATGTAATGCCATTAATCGGAGCGGTCGGTGCAATAAGCATTGGCGCAGCGGCTATGTATTTATCATCGGGCGGATCGAGCAGTGGATCGTTGAAAATCGAGCCGATAGTGGATTTATCGAATCAAACAGTAATCGTTGTAAGTAATGGTTGTTGATTTTAAAATGCATTGTTGATACAGTTTTTCCATTACAGGATTCCGACGGCTCTCGCGTATCCGCAATGATTGGTTCGAAAGAGAAACTCATGTCGAGGCAGTTCGATGATGCAACGACGTTGTACGATGGATTTCGACGCGGATTGAAGATGTCCAATAACGGTCCGTGTCTCGGTCATCGCCAGGTGGTGGTCGTAAATGGGAAGAAAGGTGCCGGACCGTACAAATGGATTTCGTATAGCGATGCGATTCAACGTAGCGAGAATTTGGCTCGCGGCTTCGTCCTGAAAGGTCTCCATCCAGGCCAGAATACTTTCGTGGGAATTTATTCGCAAAATCGACCCGAGGTAAGCAATCGCTGTTAGCAGCAGCTGTTCATCCTGTGAGCACAATCCAGCTAAAGGTTGTTTCGTATTTTAGTGGATCATAACGGAACAAGCGTGCTACTTCTATTCGATGGTCATTGTGCCTTTGTACGACACGCTGGGACCGGACGCGTGTTCCTACATCATCAATCACAGTGAGTAAAATTGAATTTGTTCTTTGTCAGTTTTTTTCAAAAAGATGTTTATATTTCAGCTGAAATGAAATTGGTCGTCGTGGATAAATCAGCCAAAGCGGAGAATTTACTTCGTCAACACGCCGAATGCCCAACGTTACGCGTATTGGTCTTAATGGAAGCGGCTGAATCGAGCTTAATCGAAATGGCACGGGAACGCGGCGTGGAGATCGTATCGTTCACCGACTTGGAGAAAATGGGATCGTCAGCCAAAGGTCGAACGCCAGTCGGAATTGCTCCACGTCCAGAAGATTTATGCACAATATCGTATACCAGTGGCACGACCGGTTTACCGAAAGGCGTCATGTTGTCGCACGGGAACGTCTGCGCGGATTGCACCGGATTAGCCGTATTGAAATACGCCGCCATCGATTCGAGTGATACCATGATGTCGTTCCTTCCGTTGGCTCATATGTTCGAACGTCTGCTGGAAGCTACCGTGTACAGCGTCGGTGGTCGAGTCGGCTTCTATCGCGGCGACATCAAAACATTGGGCGAAGATTTCAAAGAATTGCGTCCAACTTTCGTGCCGGTGGTACCGAGATTATTGAATCGAATTCATGACACCGTCATGCAACAGGCTAGTCAAAGTCGTCTCAAGAAATATTTGATCGAGAAAGCGGTCAGTGCCAAGACTGAGGAGCTGAATAGGTATGTTTTTCGATCTTTCGTTATGATTGAGAATATAAATGGCGTTTTTTTCTTTCAGATCCATAATACGAAGCAACTCGTACTGGGACAAAATCGTCTTCAAACGCGTTCGAGAAGGCATGGGTGGCCGAGTTCGTTTGATCATCTGCGGCAGTGCACCATTATCCGAGCACGTATTGATATTCATGAGAGCGGCCATGGGATGCGTCGTATTAGAAGGCTACGGTCAAACCGAATGCGTGGCACCGTGCACGGTCACTTTAGAAGGCGACAATGTTCCAGGTAAAGGAATTATTTCTGATCTAAATACAATATGCTGAAAGGATGCTTTCATTTCAGGCCATGTTGGACCGCCGATTCCATGTTGCCAAATCAAACTGGTCGACGTTCCGGAATTGGGATATTTTTCGCGCAACAACAGCGGCGAAGTTTGCATAAAAGGCGATAACGTATTCAAAGGCTATTACAAAGATGCCGAGAAAACGGCTGAGGTGTTGGATGCCGATGGATGGCTTCACACCGGCGATATTGGTCAGTGGACAGAGACGGGTACGCTCAAGTTGATCGACAGAAAGAAGCATATTTTCAAGCTAGCACAGGTAAGCACTGCCGATTACACCGATGTAATCGGATTAACGGTGAACCGTTGTTTTAGGGAGAATACATCGCGCCAGAAAAAGTGGAGAACGTCTATTTGCGTAGTCGATTCGTTGGTCAAATCTACGTCCATGGGGAATCGTTGAAATCCTGCTTAGTCGCTATTGTATCACCGGATCCGGATGTCCTTCGAAAATACGCGGAGAAAGAGCTCGGATTGAATGCGGATATGGTTGAATTATGCAAGAACGAGGTAAAACGTTGCATTTGAAGCGGTGACCATGGAATAACTGATGATACCTTTTTGCAGAAAATCAAAGACCTGATTCTGGCTGATATGACGGCGGAAGGGAAGAAAGGCGGTTTACAATCGTTCGAGCAAGTGAAAGACGTTCATCTTCATCCGGAACCGTTCAGCGTGGAAGCCGGTTTATTGACGCCTACGATGAAATCAAAACGCGTAGCGCTCAAGGATTATTTCAAGCAAGAACTTAGCCATATGTATAATTCTATACTGTAGAATATTTCGCATAAATATTCTGCGCAATATTTTCTCGATTGGGAATGTTCCTTTGCAAACATTCGATGAATTCTCACATGTTTTGATCACATTATTCCTGAATTTCTTTTGTGGCGTTTTTCGTAAGGCCACGGTTTATGTGTTGAGGCGTTCGATGTTAGGATTTATCTTAACATTTATTGAATTCGGTTCATTTTTCTCATAATATTCAGTCATAATTGTGACGTGTTTATTCTCTGTATTAGCATCCTGCTAGTTTTGCTTGGATTGGATAATGTTTTCGTGAAAAGAATCTTCATCTTGCATAGAAATTGGATGATCATTCGTGCGTAAATTAATCAGAGCAACTGCTTATGAATAATCACCATGAATGAATGACCCCTGATGGGATCTTTTTGGCTTTATGAAAAATCTTCGACGCTTAGGCTTTTGATCATCCATCAGAAATTGTAGTGATCGATGACCATGGCCGATATTTTCATGTTTTCATATACAATCGACTGCGCAAATCCGATTTTTTAAATTTGTATGCCCCCTATCCTTTAGCACGTGATCTTTGACGAATGATTATTTTGCAGAAAATAAAGCAAAATTAGGCATGCAAATACGTTTTCTTGTACGATCGATCATGCTCTATCGATTGGCATCGTCGAAATTGATCGATCATGCTCAGATCAGAAATCGATATTTCCGATCAACTTTTGAAATATGCATCCTAGAGAAAAACTAATGACACCACGATGATCAGCGTGTCAATCTTGTCTAGAAAACATGCTTTCAGTGCACTTACTATGTAAATTACTGATTTTGAAATTTTGAATTTTTGCCTATGGAAATAACTGTTCACTATCCGCGTTAAAACTTCTAAATGCATGTCCATGATGATAAATGTTAATTATGCATTGAATGTACAAATCAGTAGATAGCAAAGTTGATCGAGGATCGATTGAATCATGATCACATGCTAATTATTCACAACATATTGATCGGAATCCAAAATTGAACACTTGACAACAAGACACGACATAACTCTCGAAATAAACACTTTCCCATATTTGGTCTACTTTCTTCCGTGATGTTGAGGATGACCTGGATGAGCTGCGTGTGGATCCATGCCACCACCACCTGGCATCATCATTGGCATTGAATTTCTCATTGGCATTGCACCCCCCATGCCCATGCCCATGCTACCGTAACCAGCTTGCATGGGTCCAGCACCGTATCCGCCGAATCCCATGCCCATAGTTCCACCGGATTGACCACCCATCATCATACCACCACCACCGGATGAACCGTATCCGCCCATATTGGATCCAGATCCAGATGCACCGCTTCCGCCCATGCTAATATAGCAACATACGGAGCATTGTTGAGACTGTTGAGGTTGTTGCTGTTGTTGACATTGTTGGGACGTTTGACATGTGGATTGACCCGGACATTGCATATTCATATTGCATTGACCGATTGGTGTTCCTGTTTGACACATACCGCCACCTCCGCCTCCGCCTTGAGGAACTTGGCCAGGTGTATTATCTGGAAAAATTTCTCCATCCATTTTCCATTATGGACATTTTTATTGTGTCATATTTGCATTAGTGAAAATTTTTTGATGCACTCGACCATAAAAACTTACACGGATCGTGTACGCATACTTGTACGTTTACGTCGAATATTGTACCGGGTGCGCACGGCATACGAACCCAACGACCGCAGTACGCATTTCCGGGTGCTGGGACGCATTGTAAGAAGCATTTATTACTTTGAGGATCACTGGCCAACGGGGCCAACATCCAGCTGCACACTTCGCCAGCTTGCGCATTGCTGGCGCCTTGGGATGCTGAAAATTTCAGTGCTGGAATTGCGCAATCATGCACGGAAGGATGCAGAATTCTGAGAATGCTGTTACGCAAGCTTCAATCAATCCAAGCTGTGCATTCTCCTAATTGCAATTTGCAACGCAAACTCACCAATGACCAATGCAAAAATTGATCATTGGTCATTTTCGGAACTTACCCATCGGACACGGTTGAGGCGGTTGTGGACAACTGATGGAGATTGTGATACACATTTGATTCATGCCTCCACCGCCGGCCGTTTGCTGTTGAGGCATTGGTTGATAACTTTGCTGCTGTTGCGATTGCGATTGCGGACACGCGCATAAACTGACACTTGGTGGACATTGGCATTGCATTTGCGATTGCGATTGTTGAACGGAATACTGTAAAATTGTACATTCGCAAAGTTCGCAAATTGCCAATGCTAGCCTACTTGTTGCTGTTGCGGTTGAGGGCAATTTTGCGAATTCGAATTCATATTGCACATGCTTTGTTGTCGTCTGATGAATCGTCTCGAACGACACGAATGAGAGATCAGATGAAATTCTTGCCCCGGTGGGCATTGTTTCAATATCCAAACGCCTTTATCCGACCTTGAACAAGGAAAATTTGAGTCAATGATTAGGTATTGATTAATTTGTCATACGGTACCATGGCCATTGTTGTTCGTCGTCGAACGGTTTGATACAATCCAAATATCTGGCCGGATGACCGGATGGTAATGGGAATCGTGTGATTTGGCATAAATCGCCTAATTTCACTCGCCACACGTCTTCCGCGTGTTTTGTGATTTTCTGACTTCCTAATGATGAGTCGTTCACGTTCGAAGACCCGATTTGCATTTCCCATTCAGGAATATGAATATCGATAAATTGCTGATGAGGATCATAATATTTACTGACAGGGGTGCCTTTTGAAAATGAGAGAACAGATCTTAGCTACCAGCATACAAGCTCATCAGATCAATGCGAAAAACAAGGATCATATTTTGTACCTGTGACAAAAATTGGCACCAATGTTGCAAATACAGTAATCAGATTCATGCCTGCCCAATCTTCAGGCGTACTGTAATCGGTCAGAGATAAATTCTGAACTTCAGCACTAGTCGAATTTAATACGCCAGAAAAGCAGTCTTTCTGACCACAAGATCAAAAATTCGTTCACGAAATACTAGCCACTGGATACTGAACTTTGAAATTCGTGTGAAATTCCGATTTGGATGATGAACATGGATTTAGAAATTTTCTAAATGGAATTCTGCCTGAGGAGGGGGAGATTGGGAATTTAGTCAACAGTCCATGCAGATGAGGAATTTCAAAACTGACCTTGCATGAACATGGGAGCTTAGCTTTTGTACGAGCCAACCCCTGGCCTCTAGGGGGTTGGGGGCGTGGAGCAATTTTTAAAAATCATGAACTACCCAGTGGACATTTTAGAAATTGACACTATGCACCACTTTTGTGTGCATAAATGGCGTTGCGGTTTACATGAACCGAGGCCTCTTCTCATGCTCAAAAGCGACTGAAGCCCGTGTAAAATTCAATTCAAGCGGGGCTGGTAATTGACAGCTTTTTCGAAAAACCTACTTGAAAAGGGTCTTAACCGAGTCGGCTTTTCAAGCATTCAGACACGCACCGTTTAGGTTTTACGCTGTTTTTGCATAACCGAATACCAGCAAACATCGAGTGTGAATAGAAATACTTGTACGTGGAAAAGTCATGATTTTTCCTGAAAAATGCTGATTCCGTGATCCAACCAAACCCACTGGACACCGGATATTCAATATCCGCCCCCACTGGTCACGCGTTTGCATGCATTTTTGCAAAATGTTCTTTTGTACAGTATGCCAAAAATAATCATTCTTGAATTTTAAATGAATGACCATTGGTCACTTTGACAATTTTTGCATTCTTCGTGACAGGAAGCTTTCCACACGCCGCAGTCTGACGTCATCGGGTCTGGGAATTTTTAATACAAATTATGTCTCCAAAAAAGGCCTTTTGAAATTCCATTCAAAATTGGTTACTGAAAAACGTATTTTCGTGTTCGAGTGCAATGTTAGTTGGTCAAAATGGTGACCATTCGTGACTTCGGATGGCGACTGAACACAAATAATCCTCTCGAGGAAATTGTACGTATTATAGTGGGAAAATATCAAATACACTCAATTCAAAATGGCCACGCGAATGTCCATGTATGGAAATTTGGAGAATAATAGACACGAAAGCGTGACTTGTTCATTCTGGAATTTGCCTGAATTAATTTGAGGCCATGTATGCTGATTTTTTGTAATCAGCATGCTCAGTTGTCCCATAAGTCATGTTTCATTGAACCGATCGCTTTTAGTATTCCCAATTTGACAGTTGAGTTTTCCTGTCTTTTAGCACATGATTTGTGGTCATTGATACTTTGGTAATGGCATATGAGTATGAATCGATTGCCGTGATCAAAATCGATCTATCATCCCTCTGTCGGAGATCAAATCCTGAAATATCGATCGCAAAGCAAAATAAACATGATTTTAATCAGTTGAAGCAACAAGGTAAGACAGTGGATTGTTCAGCATTACAGATTCTCAGAGATCGCTTGATTTCAGCTACCAATACACCAACGAAGCTGCTGTGCCCGAAAAATCGAAGGATGACAAGAGGTCTCTCACGACGGCTCAAACGTCGGCCAATAAGCGAATTCGCGTCTCATGCTTTATTCTTCGATCATGCAATCGTCCTCATGATGCTGCGAATGGCGTTGAGCTTGCTGGTATTGGAATTTGCTAGGTACGGTTCTGTTTACAGTGTTTTATGCCCAAAAATTGCGCAGTCAATGTCTCAGCTAACGTGCATCCTCATTTCAGATACTGAACAAGTACAATATCGATTCGAGAGCCATCAAAAATCGCTCATCCAAATGCGTGATTTGATCCGTGATTATACAGTGTGATTCAAAAGTGTCTTGGGTATTTTAAATTTGAATAACTTTTGATGTAAGCGTGCTGTAGACCTCAAA